>CAODLS013955955.1:0-16507 GCA_948243855.1 Flueggea neowawraea
TGGTTTGGTCAAGACTTATTCTGGATAAGGATATCTAACCCCTATTCCAAACACCAACCAAGGATGACCTGTTCTAGCAACCAAACAAGTTTGAAACCTAACTCCTCTGTTCTTCTTCCTCGGTTCTAACGACGGTAGCGACCTTCTGCAACTGAACGACGATCGAGACGTCAGCAATAAGACTAGAATGTGTCGGAAATGGTGACTCTTGCACTGAACGACGACACGAATCGGCAGTGGAGACGGATTGGGCGTCGTCGAAGCTTCTGGTTGCAGCGACTCCTCTTCTCATTCGCTTCTCAGGCGACACAGTTTCCTTGGTGATACGACAATGAGCGGACGACACAACGCTCCCAGCTTTCTTCTTGGTCTGAGCGGCGATGGCTAGCTGCGTGACAAGCTGGCAGTGGCGATGTGCTCCTCCACTAATGCTGCTGGCAAAAACGGTTTGAGTCGGGTCGGTCAAACGGGTTGGGTCGGTCAGTTAAATGGGTTGGGTGTTGGGTTCTCGCGTTTGGTTTTTGTTTTGTGGTGCTTTCTTCAAATCTGTGTTTTTTTTTCTCACCCTCACATCGATCTAGCCTTCATGCTCTGATACCAGATGTGGGCATTAAACACTCACAAATTTTATTTATTTTGATTCTTCTTGTTGTTGTTACAATGAGGATCCTAACACCTCTATTTATAATAGAACAATCTAAATTCTACTAGAACAAGTAAATCTAATTAACATTGAATTAAACTCCTAATCTAATAATAAATTCTAATTTGACTTGGTTTAATATTTCTACAACGCGAAGACTAGGATGAGAAGAGAGAGTGAAAACCAAAAGACAGAGAAGGAGAGGTCCATTGCGACGATGGTGGAGAGAGACAGAGGGAGTCGAGGAGGACAAGAGAGAGGACGGGGAGGAGGTAGGCAGAATAGGAAAAAGAGGGAGATAATAGAGAGGAGGGGGAGCTGTCACATAAAGAGAGAGAAAAAGGAAGAGAGAGAAAGAGGAAAGAGAGGACCTAAATGGCCACTCCGTCGAAAATAAGAAATCCGTCGGTCCACATAAAAGAAAAAGGACGGATGTTGTAATAATAAAAGCAACGGTACTTCTTAGGGTAATTAATCCAATCAATACCAGTGGTTTGTCATGGAGTCGGGTCAGCTAGGCCCAGTTGTTACTTGGTCAGGCCCAGTAACATTCTTGTTGTGGCCTCTGTTAAGTATTCGAAGTTCAAAACAAATGAATTATACGAGTCATTTGCTCTGACCTAATTATATTCTTCTTTTACATATTATTTTTATGTACTAGAAAGCAGTCCAGGTATTTGATCAATAAACCCTGTTCCATTAATTATATAAATTTTCTTTGATAAGACATCACTAATGATCATTTTCAAAGTTCAAAGTCGTAGTTATGGATAATTGAGTTTGACAAATACTTTTACTCCATCAAATAAAAAAATTGCTTCACTCAAGCTGCAAACATGGAAAGCACGAAAAACATGTCTCTTTGTTTTGGAAACAACGCAAGCTTCAGGAGGCAGGAGAAGCAATGACTTGTGAGTCAACAATGAAGGCAAAACTGCAATTGTATAGCACAAGCATTTTACTATATTTATTCTCATATCAACATAACTTTAATGATCGGGCATTTACTACTATTGCCAACAAGTTCTTTGATTCGGCGTATGACTACTGCTTTTCTGGTTCACGGTTTCCTTTTGTTTTTTGGAAAAAAAGTCTTAATTTGAACATGTTATTTACCTGATTTGATGTTGTGGCGGCGATATTTTACCATTTTTTGATACAATATCACTGTTTACCAAACGCATGTTGAGACCAGAATATAAGTACATTAAACATATATACTACATGGAATCGTATCACTTCCAGTCACCATTGACTGCGATATTTGGTCGCTTGGGATTTTCAGCGACGCAGACGTGTTCCGGAATTCTGAGGCCATTTGGGCCCTCTGATCCGGTTATATATGTTGCGCGCTCTGATCTGATCTGATCTGCATTTTCCAAATCACTTTTTGGATGATTGAACTCTCAACCTTCATAACACATCAATTTCAACAACCTTCTTAACAAGGGATGATTGGGACCTTAATTATCATATTTTATGTACTAACATGGGTTGTTCCCTTCCAAGTTGAAAGTTGAGGAATATGGTCCTGATCGTGTTAATGCTTTGAAAAAAATTAAGTGCTGATCAAACTTGCAGGTATAAGATGTGATTTGTGCTTTTATTAAAGTAGTGTTAATGTGAAATAAGTTAGCTTCACACTTCTAATCCAAACTAAAGTTTCTCTCTCTGTCTGTTGGAGTTGGACTGGACTGAGTATTCATAACACGAGTTAGGTCTGCATGTCCCTCGTGGGGAATCATTCCAATGGATAAGAGCCTTCAATGCCAACAGAAAAACTGCTAGCTGTTTATGGCTGTCTCACGGCCTAACTTTGCTTGAATTATTTATGGATTACCTCATACATATAATCCTCCCATAATCATAATCAACAAGCACTTGTGAGCTACCAGTGGGCTTGTAACTCATTGGTTGCAGTGTGCTGAAACTAATTTCAATATTAAAAGATTGAGAGTTTAATTTCTGGGAAAGCAAAAATTGACTTGTTAAAAAAGAAGAGGAAATTGCTTTAGAGTGAGTTGTATCAGAAACATATTAGAAATGGGGGTGACATATTGGCAAAAGGAGTGATGTTTGTAGAAAATAGTTAATCTCAACATCCATGCATCAAACACTACTCATTTTTTATGTTATCCAATTCATCAAGACCAATATTTTATTAAGAAGAATGTTTGATCCATCGGGTAGCAGATTCCTGTATTACAAGTGCATATGAACAAAATGCAGAGAGAAGAAGGCAGAAGTGGTATGGGCATTATCAACGTGACATCAAACACCAAGACAAAAAAATGTCAATAAGATGAGACTTTCATTTCTTTTAATTTGGCACCATATGGTGGGTTACATACTACCATTACTGCTATATTGATTGATACTCCTAACCAACAAATGAATCCCATCCCCTCCTTTAAATTTATATTATATTAATTTTATATATATATAGCAAATATGTAGAAACTAGACAGAATCCGTAAACTAAATATGGAAAAAAAATATATCATCTCCACTAGCCAGCTCTGTTTCGTGCAAATTGCATCCACCAGACCAAACCACCGCATCTCTGCCAAAGACGTTTTCTATGCGTACAATACGCCGATTGGATCCTATAGGCGGAAAATAGCGAGTGGTGTTAAGTGGACAGGTGGGTCAGCCTTTTCCATCATGACTCACCTCCTCGTCACGGCGGCCTACTCCGGTGGGTCACATGGCCCATGCACGCGAAAGAGCCCTGGTGTTAGAAGAGAGCGGAGGAAAAGATGGTGGGGTCCCCTCCCATCAAAACGACAACGCCAAGTCTGGGCCGAGTTTAGCAAAGCAGTGTCGTTTTGCAGGTGGGCTCCACGCTACTCTAAGCAACGGAAAAGTTCGCTGCGTGATTAGGAGGAGTGCCACAACCCCCAAATTGCGACAGTGACGCTGATAATGCCCGCAATGTAATGCGATCCCAACACGTGTGCGCACGTGGACGGAGATGCTCCGCTTTGGTCAAATGCACCTTCGTAAACCATTGTGCTGTTGATGAGAGGGCTGTTTGTGCCGTTACTGCCGTCGGCGTTAGTGGTTTGTTGCCCCTGGGAGGATTTTTGGCTGCACAGTCACAACAAAACTAACCGTTAGATATCGTACTGCTAACACCGTGAAAATTCGTGATGAATAATTTAACGGCTCCCCTCTGGGGATTGGACACAAATTGAAGAATTGTGTCAGATACAGTCTCCAGCTTTGGAGACCACAAAATAGTAACAGTACGTGGAGAGAAAGTGCATTAATTCTTAGGTAATGAGGTTAAAGTTCCAGTGAAGGGAAGCCACATTGCTTTCCAAATATTAAAATTTTAGGTATCTGCCTCGTCCTGTCAGAGTTATACGCATCATTTCCCACTTTCAAGATTCAACTCATGTGGGGTACGTATTTCACAAAGATTATTCAAACCCTCGTCAGATTTTTTTATAAAGTTTCCAATTTGCCAGATCCTGTGCAGCTGTGCTATGGCTGGGTTGGACTCCACAAACCATAATCATGTGCTCCTAATCCTTTACCGTGAAAACAAGGACAACTCATGTAACTCAACCCAATGATTTTGCTTTTTTGGGATTCTTACCAGTAACGTTAACTCCACAACCGTAGATTGGCATTGGGTATAGTTAAAGCGTCCAACCAATTATTTAATTATCTCGTCTGTAAATTTGTGCGCCTATTTATATGACTATGACGTACCAAATTCTTGCAGGCCGCAACTTTGAAAGGACAGGCTGGAGTAAAATCCTAACGTTCATATGCGAAGGCTTTTGCTAACTATTCGAAAGGACTAATCTACCCTTTCAACGTTAAACTGGGAAAGGTTTAAAAACACTAAAAGTGAAGCAGTAACTAAGTTTTACCTGGTGTTAGGAGAGGGACAGAAAGTGATGAGATAATCGGCGGAGGAGCAAGTGAAGGTACTGGACTTGTCGTCATAAGCATAGCTGTAAGCGCGTGGGCACGCGTTCTTGAACGTTTCCGAATAAGAAGATGGCTTACATGTGTCAGGTGTACCATACGCCCCATTGCAACAATACTGCGGCTCCCTGAACGCTTCACACGCGCTCTTACACGCCACGCTCTCGCCACCAGCACTTGTAACTTTCATGGCGGAGGGACACGCGCTGTTCAAGTCCGCTACGCATCCAGTGCTGCTACAGTTCTGGCCGGACCCACCCTGGGGAACAACAAGCAAAGGAAGGTTGTACCCATCCACAAGGCTGACGTCAAAGTAGTCAAGGCCACCGTAACCGTCGAGCTTGAACTCTGCCAGCGTGGCAGGTGGGGCCGCACCGCTGCCGGAACACTCCAGCTGGCCGGAACCACAATCGCCGGTGAGGCAGGAGAACTTGCCAGTAGAGTCTTGGGAGCAATGGGTTCGAGCCCACATGCGGCCACCCCAGGAGGTGGGTGCGGTGATGGTCTTGGTCTCGCCCTTTTGAAGTGCGAAGCCGGTGGAGGAGAGGGGTGGCGAATCGGCGTTAGAGAGAATGCCAGGCCAGACTGTGTAGTCGCATTTGTTTGTTAATGTAAATGTTGTGGAAGTAACTCCTGCAATACAATTATCAGTAAACAAGAACATTAATTGGTGATTAATTTCCATGGTTAATGTTCTTATTAGTGTCATGAAAATGGTAAAAGTATGAATTGCAGGTTTAATTACCTGATATGAATAAATGGGATACGAAAACGGAGATGATTAGAGTTATGTAATGGGTAGTCATTGAATTAATTATATGAGAAACAGAAAGAATGTTGGTAGAAGAAGAAGTTGAGACTTGGTTGGGGAGGGTGGGGGAAGAGGAGGAAACCAAGCAACTTGTTCTTCTTCTTGGTGTGGTGGGTAGTGTGAGTTGATGGAGAAGAGTGAAGATTTTCGTTTACGGGAGACACAATGGGTATTTATAGGCAATTGCATGTATGCATTTCTAAAGTCTGGAGTTGGCAATATTTGACAGCCACCACGGACAATTTGCTAATTTGGGCCCACTTTTTATATTTTATTTGAAAAAGCACACAATTACACTAGTGTTATAAAATACTGAAATTAATTTTTACTTTTAATTTAAACAGCTTTTAAAAAATAAAAATACGGTCAATTTTTTTTAAAAATATTAAATTTATAAAGTCTTTAAATATCTCTATTTAATATTTTTTAAAATAATTTTGAATATTTTTTTAATATATTCAAATATTTTTATCTGTTATTTTTTTAAAAACATTTAAACATATTTTTATTTATTAAAATTATATTTTTTTATTTATTAAATTTAATATTTTATTTGAGACACTTAACATAATTAACTCTATTTGATTGGGCTCATGAGCCCTGTGAGGTATTTTTAATTTGGAAAAATCACACATCTATAGCCAATTAAAATACCAAATCTAAAAAAATCATCACCAGTTTTCAAATGTAAGCAACAACTTCAGAATATTTAATTATTAATATTAAAAAAATACAAAATAATTTCATATTTTTATTTTAATTCAAAATTAAGAAATAATACTTAAAAATAAATAATTTAGTATATGATTTAGTGTCATAACTATGAACAAATTGCACTATAAAACTAATGTCACAAAAATTATATAGTTGTATCTTTCTCATCCTTTTGGTTAAAATCATAATAAATAAATTTAATATTAATGAATTTTTTTAGAATATCTTTTCATTAAGCAAAATAACTTAACAACAAATTTTTAGTAATTCATTTTCCAATATGAACATTAACTCCTTGGAAAATTAATTCTTTTCATGAGTAATTTATATATTGTTATGCTCAATATAAAAAAATAAATAAATTTCTACCAATAATAAAAGGTAAATGGTGCGATTTCTCTTTTAATTTTCTTTATTAATTTTATAAGTATAAACTAAGAGAAATAATACTTGATATATGCAAGTTCTTTTCATTGTGAATAATAGAACAAATTTCAAATAATAAGGTGTAAATTGTACGATTGCTTTTCTAATTTTCTTTGTCAATTTTCTAAGTATAAACTAAAAACACTTATTTCGATATATAAAAGTCTTTTATTATGAAAAATAGAAAAAAATATATGATTTTTCTTACAAATTTAGATATATGAAAGGTATTTTTATTGTAAAAAATAGAATAAATTTCTAATAATAAGGTATAAATGGTGCGATTTATCTTCTAATTTTCTTTGTCAATTGACGAAGTATAAACTAAGAACACTTATTTCGATATATGAAAAAAATTTTATTATAAAAAAAGAAAAAAGTATATGATTTTTCTCACTAATTTTGATATATGAAATACCTTTTTTATTGTAAAAAATAGAACAAATTTCCAATAATAAGGTGTAGATGGTGCGATTTATATTCTAATTTTCTTTGTCAATTTTGTAAATATAAAATAAGAGAATTTATTTCGATATATAAAAGTCTTTTGAATATAAAAAATAGAAAAAGTATATGATTAGTCTTAATAAGCTCTTTTAAATAATATATGATAGTTTAAGAAAAAAGTAATTACACAATAAATAAAAAGAGGTAACTATCAAATAATTATCAAATAAAATGTTACTTATCAAAAATTAAAAAAAATGTGCAATTACTATATATATATGTTGATTGTTATCCTTCACCAAAATTGTGCATTCAATAATTGAGAATTTGATTTTTCTAATGTCACTAATTGAGAAGCTAGTTGACGCCAGAAACAGGGGAGGCGGAATCTAGGTGGTACTATCTCTGATTAGTTGGTGACAATTTAGTTTCAACTCCTAATCCCAATAATTTTCACACTTAAGACGATGAGTATATTAATTTTAACAATTTTGTATTACATGAGGCAGGCGAGGTATTGAATTTCATAATAATATTGATCAGTTCATCAATTATAATATACTTCATGGCTAAAGTTCTGTTTCTGGCTTGTGTCTTGGGAGATTTTAGATGCTTGAATAATAAGAATCAATTATTATGTTCATCATCAATTGCTATGTTCCGGCACATATTAAAATCGAATTGTAAATAGCCACATGAAGTTGTTTTAGTTAAATTCTAAGCGGACTTACCTGTCAAAAAGCAGGAGGTGAGATTTCAGAAATTTAGACTATATTTAGTTAAAAAAATAATTTTATTTTCTATCTTGTTTCTATTTTTAAAAATAAAAAAGAAAATAATGAAAAATTCTAGTTTTACATAAATAAATTTTTTATTTTTTAAAAAAATAATAAAAAAATTTCTTAATTAAACAGTCCTTTAAATTTCAGAAAAGAAAAACTAAATAAAAGGGAAAAAATATTTTTTTTGAAATAAAAAAGGAAAAAAAGATCAATGCTGTTACTCTGAAGTTGTTGCTTACATTTAAAAAAAAAAACAAATTATTGCGTCTGCTGCTTGAGGCTAACCCAAATAATTAACCGTATAAATTATAAAACTTGAAATCCTGAGTTGGAATTATCAGAAAAAATAATGCCTCTATCGAACAGTCAATTATCCGTACATTGGAGTGGAAAAAAAAATTCCATACATCTGCCTCTGCCACCCTTTCTCACAGGAACACTCGAGACACATAATTGTACCGCACCATGAACAGCAACAGTGCCTTGTACTTCTCGTCAGGACTTATATTTTCTGCTGAGTAGATAAAAACGATCAACAACTTCCATAATCAAGAACAGGAAGGTGAACTTATCTTGACTCTTTGTTCCAACATTCAAATTAAATCCGCGAAAAATAGATTTCTGTTGGAGACTGCTGGACAATGCATTACAAGTCAGTATTTAATTCCCACCTAATAATAATATTTATTTATGGTGAAATAACTTCTCAACCAGCACTGCAATCTTCAAATGTTCGATTATATTCAAAGAGACCAAAACATTATTCAATGACGGGCAATTTTAATTTAAGCCACCACAATTCTCCACCATTAACGTTAATTAAAACAAACAATATTTTTAGCCCAATGTTTGAATTAAGTAGAATTTTGGACATTCACAATCCATCGGAACTGGGAATATAGGAACCAAGTCAATTGTGGCTTGCAAGTTGCAAGCAGCCTTTCATTTAATGCATTTAAATTTAAAATTTTGCTGTTTGTCCACTGATTAAGTGTGATGGATATGGTCGTATTTGGTTTGCTTTTTCAATTAACCCACGTTTATATCGCAAGAAAAGTTCGAGGGTCAAATATTAAATCGAAGTTCCTGAAGTCGTTGACCGTTCAGTCCTACCTTGGTTGTGACTTATCCCATAACTAACAAGCAACTTCCCCAGGTTTGCTTCAACTTCCCACGCTATTCCTTGAACATTTCTAACGTTTATTACCTATCTACTATCTATCATTGTCGATCAAGGGAATCTCATTTTGCCCAGACAGCAAGCACCTACTCAGCTTGATTAATTCCTGAGTTTCACGAAATACTACGTTGCGTGGCACAACTTATTGAAAATATCTCTAACAGATCATACGAGGTATTTGAACATTCATCGATCAGATGTTTACAGCCACCACGTTGGACTAATCAGGTTGAGCTTCATTAACTCTTCTCCAAGTTAGTAACGCTTACACGCCATCTCAAGACTTATAATCAGGTGTTTCACACATACACACACACACACATATATATATATATATATATGGAAGTTGACAGTTCTAATTGTTAATATATTTTTCCTCCAATCAAATATAGAATGTGCAGTCAAAATTCTCTACGAAGGTGGTGCTAAGAAGGCTGCTGCGAGAATCAAGACCCTTCAAAGTGAAGACAAGTAAGCCAGCATGTTTTCAACAGCCTCCTTCACCTATTGGTGAGTCGCTGCATCCATTGTTTCTGTACTTACTGCTACTCTGTTGTTTGTGACTAGTTACTTGAAAGGCTTGTTGTACTAATTCCTTGCGTCGATTAATCCGCATTTTGTTTTTCCCGTGTGAGAAGCTGTCCATCACCACATGAGTTTTATTATTGCTTTTCATATGTTATGTATCATTTTCGTTTGAGAGAGTGAGCAGTTTTTTTTTATAAATTATTTTATTTGCTTTTACAGGAGATTGAATTTATGATCCATTAGCACCAGAGCTGACTTTAATATTGATGATCTTGCTTTCGTTACTCCTACTTCGTGATGAGAGTATAGTTATGGAGTGAAAATTAAACTTTCGTTTAGGGGAAAAAGAAATTCCTGTTCATTTACAAACGTGAATTCTCAAGGAACGTTGATATTATGCTGCCACAGGAAACACTGGTCGACAATTCTGCTAAATGTCCAAGTCCTTCTTGATGATGTGTGTGGGTGTATATGTGTTGTCTGTTAGTACAGTTGATTCAATCAGAAAAGCAGACCAAATTACAGTTTTGTAGAGGCCTTGCATGCTGATGATGCATCTCTTGCTGATATTAATGAAACTTCTTGCTTTTTAAAAAAAAAAGAAAATCTATGAGGGTATTAACCAACCAAATTTTGACAATCACCTATCAATCTAACTTTTTAAGCTAATTGATTAAGTAATACGACTAAATAGCCTGAGTTTAAATGAAACCAACCTTAATTATTTGTTAACTAATTAAATTATAAATTAAATTAAGGAATACCTTTTTAAAAGAACTTTAGGCTCAGATTCAAAATAATCACCATTTTTTCAGTATTTTTAAAAATAAGTTTAATTTTGTATTCTCCGAGTTCTAAAAGTACCCTAATATTATTAATATAAACTCACTTGCATCTAAGCAATTAATCTTTGTGACGCCATTGAAAAAGGCAAGAAGCTATTTTTCTAGTCTCAATTGCTTTGGCGGCAGCAAGTCGCCATTATCAATTAAATGAGTAGTGTTAGTGTCCAAATTCAACTCATTTTTTCTATATGGCGATTAGACTAAAAATAAAAGAAACAAGTATTAAAATGATAATAAGTTTTCGATAAGGGTAAAAATCGTTGTTTGTAATGAAAATCCTACCGAGAAAATTACAAAAAAATTTGCAGAGGACGGTGAACGCAAAATATATTAACAAATGTGAAATATTTAAATTATATCGTTCTGTATCTGATAATTAAGATATTTAACATATTTACACATGTGTAACATTTCACTCTTAACAATATTTCAAGCTACAATTAGGTGTCTCTCACTCTCAGGATGGGGACAAAATGCGATATTGGCATAAATTTTGTCACTATAAACTATAAATTAAAGCACTTGCGCTTTTATCACAATCAAGGAAAAAGCTAGGCAACAGCTGGCACATATAGTCTAATTGATTAGAAAAGGACGTCATAACAGTCCTCTAAGAACAGGGAACTTGAGCATTTTTGGTCTATCAATCACTGGCGATAACCTCGCACATCAACTCAACTTCTTATGAACATTCAGCCTGTTACAAATTTGACTGGAACAGCAACATATTCCAGCGTTTTTTTTGGTCATCAGCAACATTTTCCACCTGATTCATGCATGATAACGACTAGTAATACTCACGAGAGATCGTAATCTCTACGTGGAAATTTCTTGGTTTGTTAGGAATCTATTTTGACTATCGGAACCATAATAATCCTTTTGATTGATACAGATGATTGTGTTCGAGTTGAATTTGTATTGAGAGCGGATCGTTTAGTCCACCCATCTACTTGGCCGATTTAATGTCAAGCCTTATGTTTGGGGTGTTCCCCTCGTCTACTTGTATCTACTGTTTTTGGATGATTTTCATTAATAAATACTGATTTTGGGGCAAAAAAACTAGCTGCCGGAAATGTTGAATTATATATGCAACAGAATGTCAAAAATAGAAGCAAGAGTTCTAGTGCATTGGATGGATTCTGAGACATGATTGTGCGACTGTGGAGATGTTAAGCCGGCCAAAATGCCAAAACAAAATGAATGCACCTACCCATTTAAAGATCTGATTCACACAAAATGAAAAATTATATGCCTGGAAGCATCCTTTGATTCCAAAAAATATGATATCATGAATCATCATCACTAGATGATTAAACACACTTGAAAGAGAGAGGCTATTATTGGCTTTGTCATCTTTTTTTACGAAGGACGCGATGATAATATTTATAATTTAAGCAATCTTAATTTTCTGACATCAGGAGGTGCAATAAGCATGCCTTATAGTGAAAACTCCATTAACATTATTTGTAAAACAAGATTATGCAAGTCAACAGATTTGTTTGTAGGCATCTGTGATGACAAAATATGTTATTTCTTCACATCCAATAATCTGCATTATCCCTAATTGCATCACGAAACGGAAGAATGAATTGAGAGACCTTTAATTCTAAGCCACAAGAATGGCATCTGGCAACACAACAATCGTCACGAAATGAATCCTAAATTTTGCATTTGGCTAAAGTTTGTACTAGGCGACACCGATAACATCTACGTTTCAGAAGGCACAGATCGACATTTTCTGGTGAACATCAACATTTTGAAAGACATAAAGAGCAATTCCCACCCAACCAGTTTAAAAAATGTGAAATCATTGATATAATGATGGGTCTTTTGATGACTTCCACTCAGGAAATGTTCACTTGAAGATGATAGGTCTTTTGATGGCTTCCACTAATAACTCCTATAGCTGGACCGCAATGTTTGCAATCTCTCTGAACTACGGCAAACATTCTCTCTGAACTACGCCAAGCAGTTTATTGATTGAAATCAAATGGCCCAAGTATATCAATTTAGGCCAAAATGTGCATCAACACACCGAATCACCGATGCTTCATTTGGGTCCATCCAGGAAAACCAAGAACTCTGATGCGCACCCAAAACGGGCATCAAATTCTGAGCCTAAACCCAAGCTAATATCAGGTGGTCACTCGGGCTGTCATTAGAAATGCCGAAGGTTAATCTCACATGTATTTAATGCTTCAGTGAAAAAATATGGCCACGACAATAACAGTTAGAGGTCGCAGCCCGGTAGCCCAAGTAGTAAAACACTCCTTGTTGACCCCTTAATCCAGAATTTGAGCCAAACGGCACGCGAATATGTACATTTAAATACCTCCTCCACTCCTTGTGTTGGGTTGATACAATATATAAAAAAAAAAAAAGAGTTAAGAGTATCTCCAATACTACTCTTTATCTTTAGTGTATTTTTTTATAAATAAATAATATATTTAAGTATAAAGAGTAGAAATAAAAATTATCTTCAATGGTGTTATCTAAAATTAAATATTTTTTCTTTTAGAAATAGAATAAAAAAATAAAAATAGTGGTAAAAATGTTATGGAAACTTAAACCTCATTAATAACATAAAAGATAAAGAGTGAATTTGGTTATACAAATTTGAAGAGTCAAAACTACTCTCTAATCTAAATTTAAAATCTAAATTTAAAATATAAAGAATGCATTGAAACTTTATTTTTTGTACTGACTATTTAAAAATAAAAAAATTTAGACTTTAAAAAGAAAATTAGAGATACTCTTACTTGACTATTTATGTGTATTGTCGTCAAACTAGTTTGACATATCTTAACATGTCGAGTCAAATATAAAATTAAATTTTTTATTAAATATTAAACAACTTGATTAAAAAAATTCAACATATAATTCTAGATAATTTTGGAATCTGTTTTATAAATTAGTTTGAAAAATATTTAACATAAATCTTTTTACCAAGATGAAATTAACAAAAGCCACCTAAATAAGTGCAAACTTAAAAAGACTTAATTAATTGGTGTTGTTATCTACGGCGAATAAATTCAAATGATTGCTATGATTGATGAAAACCTGAAAATATTTTCTTCCGTAAGATTATCTTTCTTTTCGCAATATCATTTATAATTAAATAATGTTTCACTCAGTTAAAAAAAATAGTGTTTCAGTTCAAATTTAATAAGGGTATTTTGAAAATTTTATTTCAAATAAAATCAAATTATTTTAAATTATTTTTATATAATATATTCAATTTATAAATTATTTTAAATAAAAACTCATTTTCTATAAATATTAAAAGAACATACGGAATACCATTTATTACCTATATGCCATCGATATTCCGGCGAAGAAACCTTATCTCGCTCTTTTGTAATCTCTGCAACGTTAGAATTCAAAAATCACCACTATAATAAAAGGAAAAAAAAAAGGAGCAAATTCAACAAATTACAATAAGCAAACCCAAAAATGTCAATAACAGCAACGGCAATTACAAGTAGTTGTAGGTTTCTTAGATTCAGGGTTCAATGTTCTGATGATTCTAGTAAGCAAAGCCGAGGTTTTGGGTCCAAAAACGACCCCAGAAACAGAAAGGTATTTTTTTTTTGAGTTCAGATAGTTTCAAATGATAAAATTTGTTTCTTTAAATTCCTTCGCTGCTTACTATGAAACCTTTTGTTTTATACTAAAAAAGTTGCTACTTCGAGGGAAGAGAAGGAAATGGTGTTGCAACAAAGGTACCCATGTTTTTTAATTTACTGTTCACCGCTTGAATATATATATTTTAATTCTATTTGAAGTTGGTTTATTTCCAAAATGTGTAAAGTTTATTGTTTTAATTGGTTGTTGCAGAAAATCAACAAATAGACAGTCCAGTTCGGTACCTACTCGTAAGTACATTACTGTGAATTGTGATACGGTCATTTTGATGTTTTGGCAGTAAAGGATGCATCTTTATTATGGCCTAAGAATAGTTGAACTGAATTGGAGTTGTTTTTAATTTAGTTAATTTCTTTTATATGATGTGTTGTGTTGACGTGAAGTTAACTTTCCTTGTAGAGGCACCGGGTTTAAGTTCTGGCTCTGATGGAAGGTCTGCAAGTAAGATTACCAATGTCGATTTTGAGGAACGACTGCAAGCCGTAAGAAGGTGTTTTTCTATGAGTTTTAGATTGTATGGTCTATTATTGGCAAGTGGTTGGGTGTGTTTGTTGTCAAGCTAAAGTTCATAGTTGACTCCTCTTGTAACAAGAAAAAAAAAGTGTGATCTGTTAAGAATCTTTATCATACTGAGGTTTTATGGCACTTCGAAACATGGGATATGCTGAGAGTCTCATGCTCATTGGTCAGAATTATGCTCATTGGAAGAATGTGATACTGCTTTCTTCCGGAATCCAAAATGCTTCCCTGTTTCTTTGCTTCTGCTCTCCTTTTCTTTTCTTTTTTTATTCCCGCGCAATTTCATGCCAAAACAGTTGATAGGCATTTTTCTGTTTTTCGTCACTTTTGCAGTCTTGTTCCTGAAGGTCATTCCTTCTGTAACTACTCAGGTCAGCACTTGAGCAGAAGAAGGCAGAAGAACAGAAAGAATTTGGACCAATTGACTATGATGCACCCGTCAAAACTGAAGATAAGACAATTGGACTAGGCACTAAGGTAAAACTTCTATTTTTGTGTGTTTATTTGAATTTTGGATTATTGTGCTTGAAATTATGCTCACAATATGAATTTGAATGGTTGGCGTGGAGCAGATAGGGGTAGGAGTTGCTGTTGTGGTATTCGGTTTGGTCTTTGCTTTTGGAGACTTTCTTCCTTCCGGAAGGTATGTTAAATGTGTTTGAAAGGCTTTGTAATACTAGATATTTTTCATTCTTTTTATTAAGCACAAGAGTAATAGGTTTATGAGTGTTTATATGTTGAGTTTTAGAACAGTGGTCCGAAAGTTAAGCAGAAAAAGGAAAACAGTGAGTTAACTTGATATATTAACATTTTTCTCTCTCATGTCTCTGATCTCAGTTCTTTCACGTTTCAGTGACAGTCCCAGCAAAGAAGCTACAGTTGCCAGCAAAAAGGTATCAGAAGAAGAGAAATCTGCTCTCCAGGTAACATTTTATGAAATTATGTACACGCACTCATGTTTTATTTATAACATTTTATGAAATTATGTATACAGTCATGTTTTATCAATCTGACAATTGGAGGAGACATAATAGCTACCAAGGAAAAAAGTTTCTTCGATGTTGCAGAGATAGTTTACCCATCTTGGCAAAAACATTGTCTGTGTTCGTTAATATTTTTGACTAGTTTCTTCTTTTTGTGGCAGGCTAGATTGAAACAATTTGAGGAAACTCTTAGTGTCTCTCCCAAGGATCCAGTTGCACTTGAAGTTAGTCATGCAACTCTGTAACTTTATGGAATACAGTTCCTTGATTTATTTGATCTATTGCAATCATCATGTGCTTGCTAAGAATTATCTTTCTAAGAGATTTAACACGTTTCATTTAGGGTTGCCATTCTAAAAAAATAAAATTGTCATCTTCTCTAGCCATCATTCTGAGAAGTGATTTATACTAGGACCAATTCCATCCTGACTAAACCATTTGTTAGTATTGATCAATCCATTTCACAGGGCGCTGCAGAAACCTTGACAGAATTGGGAGAATATACTCGTGCTGCCTCTCTACTTCAAGATTTAGCAAAGGTTTTACTCCAGTAAATTCCAGTATGGATTTTATGGCTGGGTTTGTTGTGCTCCATTCTTCTCAGTTCTGTTGTTTAAATTGAACCATTTGTTTAATATTTTACAGGAGAAGCCAACTGATCCCGATGTTTTCCGTTTGCTTGGTGAAGTTAAATATGAACTCAAAGATTATGAAGGGAGTGCTTCTGCATATAAGATTTCTGAAAAGGTTAGTTTTCCCTCAGAATGTTATCCTCTTTATGTATGTGGTTTGGAGTTTTGGCCGTTCTGGAATATAGGCCTCCACTGCTGCCTCAATCAGAGTTAGAACAATATTACACTCTTTTAAAGCATTTGTTGTAAACTGCTACTCTCCATCCATATATGCAACATGGTTGCAATGTGATGAATTGTTCTGGATGGATTAATAGAAGTGCGGCATTTTGGTTTGAATATTTGTGCAATGATGGGATTCTTCAATGCAACGATTTTAACATTTATCTCAACACTTCACTGTTACTTAT
>CAODLS013957233.1:0-10986 GCA_948243855.1 Flueggea neowawraea
TATGTCAATTTTTTTATAAAAAATATAATTTAACATATACTTTATTATATAAATTATATTTTAATAAATACTAAATAACTCTTAAATTTATAATTGGCATCATTTTTATTAATTTATAACAAATAATATTAATATACTATATATTATATATATTCGGGTTGGGCCAGAAGTTTCAGGCCAAAAAAAGTAGCCCAGTTGAACCTTTTTCGGGCCGAGCAAGGCTCGGGCCGGTCCATAGGCTGAGCCAAAATGCCCAACCCTACTAATAACTACTAATTTCTGAATAATTTTTAATTGCTTGGAGTCCCTAAAATATTTACAATCTTGGACTTAAGTCTTTAAACAACTAAAGATTTTAGCCTCAAGTCTCCCAACATAATCAAACTTTTTATTCTTTCACTTAAGTTTAGGGACAGGAGACAAAACAAAAATAACGGTTCAAGATTAATAGCTAGTGAATGATAATTTATTGAGAGATTTAAGATCAAGATTATTAAACAAACATGACCAATATTACAACAACAAGAAAATTGCCACACTATGTAGCGAAAATGCATGGAAAATAACAAAATGCATAATAGCAACCCTTGACTACTATATATTAAAAAAAGTGATGTCATAGAAAGAGAAGTTAAATTAATTTTGAATTGTTAACCACTCCAAAAGTCAAGACGAGACACGTCTTTTACTCAAAGGAATGGACTCCCAATTTATTATATGCCCTAAATTGAAGCAAAACTCTATGACTTATTAAATGACTCTTAATAATAATTCTGAATTGATAAGCTATTCCACATATGTATCTTTCAAAACCATGACTTAAGATCTTGCTAAAAATAAAAAAGAGAAAGGACCATGACTTAGGATTTTCGAGTGGCACCGACTCTCCTTTGAGCCTTTGACGAGTTTTAAGAGAAAATTTGCAACAAAGAAAAGCAAAACAGAAAATTTGACAGATTAATATTATAGTTAACTTGTTTAAAGACTCCCATCATCTACAGACTTGTCAAATATGCGTTTCTTTTAAGTTGGTTCATGGCATGGAATCTCAAGACCGAAGATGGCATGAGAAAGTCCATGTGCCCACATGCTTGCTGGTTATCGGTAAATTGCAAATATGGAGCATATATTGTATAATGAAAAAAAATAAAAAGATTTATACGTTTTTCAGTTACAATATAGATGATCAAATAATAAGTGATGCACCGCCTTGGGTGGTAGTCGAGTGATTAAGATCCACTTGACACTTCGTGATTTAGGTTCAAATTCAAGAGAGAATATTTCTTGGAGGCATTTTAAGTCTTATTTCAAGAATAGACTTTAGGGTTTTTGATTTGATCCTTCTATTTCGCTATGACAGTCGGAGCTATAATGATAAGACTTGGTTATCGCCAAGTTCAACTATTATTTTTCAAATACTTCATAGCAAAGAGGGCTTATATGATCATATTTAACAGAAATAAATTATCATTACTCGTCCCTTCTTTTTCTTTTTTTCGAGGGCAAAAAAATAGGTGATGCCTTAGCTTCTATTGATTTTGACAATCGCTAGACCCAATTACTAAAGGTTTTAGTGCTCTAGGTATTATACTCATACGGTTTTATTTTTAAATAATTTCTTAGTATATTAATAGATGATAATGCTTATAAATTAGAGAAATTAATTAATTATCAGGCTGTGAAGTATAGAGTGCCTTGCACGACTGAGCATTGGATCGACTTTTGCTTCATGGTATTCGATGTTTAGAAGAAAAAATAATTACTATTTTTTATATTTTATTATTTAAATAATTAAAATATAAAAAATATTTTTTTAATGAGCATTGATAACTGGATATCATCTAGCCGTTGCTTATTAATTATTTTATCTTTCTCTTCCTCGGTTAGATACAATCACAGACTAAGCCTTCGTTTGGTTTAACAGCAGCTTATAAGAAAGTTGATTCTAAAAAAATTATACTAGTAGGGAAGTTTTTTTACTGAGAAAGTTGTATTTTTTTTTTAACATTTGGTTCACTTAGAAATTTCAGGGAACTTTTTCAACTGAATGTATGGTTAATATCTTTACTTTTTAAGAAGTAGCTTATAAAGCACAATAATACTTTCATCATTTAAATATTAAATTAAATGAATAAAAATAAACTTTACTTTTATATATAAAAATACTTATAAAAAATAGAAAATTAATTAATTAAAATTAATAAAAAAATAATTTCTAAATGATCAAATATTTATTGAAAAATCTAAAAATTAAATCATCCAAGTTAAAAAAAATTCAAACTAATAAAAGAAATCTAATAATTAAAAAAATATTTGTATTACTAATTGTTTGGCAGTAAAAAACTGAGAATATATGATCGTCTAAAATCTTTAGGAAGATTAAAGAAATAGTTCGTCTCCAAAGGATTTAGCGCAATTTTTCGTCCAACTTTAAAAACCTCAATCATAAATAAACTTTCAACTTTCATGATCTCAGCATTCACAACCATTCTCATTTTTCAATCAACAACTTCAGATTCATTTGTAAAAGAATTAGCAAGCCCACCTGTGTTCTTGATAATGATCATCATTTCCATCAAAATAATTGTTATGCGATAGTAAATAGCTACACAAGTAGCAAAAATCTTTTTTCTTTGGGGTTTTACGTAGATTAAAAATTGATATTATAGATTTACAAAGACAATTTTCGATATTACATGCGTGGAGACGGAATTGTTAAATTAAATTTTCACATACCTGTATATATGTTGTTTGTATGTTGTATATATGTTGTTTATATGTATTATATATATATTTGTATGTTGTATATATATTGTATATACAAGTTACAAATATGACATAAATAAGTTATAAAACTTTGTAAAAAATATACAAGTTATAAACGTAGTATATAAAAGTTACAAATATAGCATAAACAAGTTACAAACATGTTATAAATAAGTTATAAAACTCTTTAAAAAATATACAAGTTACAAAAATAGTATAAAAAATTATAAATATAGTATAAACATGGTATATACAAGTTACGAACATATCATAAACAATTCATAAAACCATTACTTGTATATTCTGCATCTCTGTAAAAGATATACAAGTTACAAATAAGTCATAAACAACATCTTATTTTTTGAAAAATAGAACAACACCAATAGAATATCAACAATATTTTAACAGCATATAAACAAGAGTCGGTAAATTTGAAAATATTGAAAAATGAATATGTAATATGCAAAAGTGGGTGGTACAAAATAAATATTGTAAAGTATTGTAGGTGTATTGTGTAAAAACCACTTTTTCTTTTGGTCGATGGCACACGAGCTATTTTGTTCGATTGTACACGTGCCATTATTGTTATTGTGGACCATGTCCGCGCGTTAGATCTATCTACTGAAGTATTGTCCGCTCTGGACCCTTGAGTCTTCACGGTTTTGTCCCTGAAAAAATATCTCAGTTGATGAGTCTAGCGAGCGAACATAGTCCACAACAATTGTAAAGACAAATTAATAACGTATTAATTAGGATAACATTAATTAACAAATATTGTATGAATAATAATAACAAACTAGTATAAATCAATATCATATATAATTGAGAATCTTATTTTTCTAATTATCATTGAACAATTTTGTCCGGAAAATAATTTTCGCACGTATAAGAAGATGAAAAATATTAATTTTAACAATTTTTAATTACGCAAGGCAAGAAATGTATTGAATTTCAGAATAATCAATGATCAAGGCATCGATCATATCATACATAGGCAAGCAGGAGTGCATAATCATAAGCCCACCAATCAATCTTATGTATGTGTATCGAAGCCGTTCACGTGTAAATAATTAATTATTAAATATTTTAATAATATTCGTTAATAAATATATATGCAATTAGATTGAAGAAATGAAAGAGACCCTAATTTAATAATTTTTATATACAATATTTTAGGTGAAATGATAGTGGACAAAGTTGATAAGCTATTAAAGAGGGAATTATAGCAACTCACATGGGTTCGCCCTCAAATAACTCCCAACCTTTGCACTTGGCACATGGAGGGGTTGGTATAGCATCACCAAACTTTCTGTTTTTATTTTAGATATTTTATTAGCAAATGAACATCCTTTTAAGTTTTATGTGTATTTAACAGAGAGTAGTTATTATTTATTTGTTTCTTGATAAAAATGTTAAAATGAGTAATATAGTTTTTCCTTTCGAGATACTACAAAGATCAGTGCTATATATGCTTTATACAAAGATCAACGCCATAAAAATTTCAACTCAGAAGGTTGTTTAGGAGACGCAAATTCCTTCATCTATTTAAACCAACGAATGTTGATAGAGAGTAGTTATTATTTACAATATTTATTTGTGTTATACTTAAATTGCATATTCATCATTTAAGAATATCTTATAATCCTAAAAAACGTACAATCTTTTCTTTTTAACTATACAATTTGATTTTCTAATCTACATCTACAATTTATTTGTGTAATTTATTATAAACAAACACAAATTACACTAATAAACGAGATTTTTTCTTTGCATAATATAATCATTTTTTGCACTATTGTATTCTAAAATACGATAAAAAAAAAAGGGTTATCTAGAAGCAAAGTTTCTGTAGAAGATAAGAAAAGAGTCAAAGATAACTTGTGAAGGAATCGTGGGAGCTCCATCTTTGATGTTATCACACCTAACAAAGCCACATGTTCCCATGCCTTCTTTCTCTCTTACTGTACTTATTTATAAGTTGATGAATGCTGCGAATATTCTCAGACTACAAACTTTGATAACTTATCAAAATTCAAACACTCATTTTATTGCTTTCGACACCCATCTGATCCGCGCTTAGTTCTCACGTTTCTTTGAAAACCTACTCGCAACCCTATATGCCGTATTTGTACGACTTTATGTACGTCTTGTTGCTTCATTTATCTTTCTTTTCTTTGTTTTTCCAACTCGTCTTGTTACATTTCACCACTTTGTAATATGGACACGAAATATATATCAACCCGGCTCATTAATTCACAGCCAGAGACGGATCTAAGGATGGTCACAGGGTCTTGTGATTTTCGGGGCTAATGAGATCTTATATATATAATTTTATTATAATAATTTTAAGTTCCTAAATTTTAAAAAAATAAACAATTAAATCTTTAGTTTGATTATCTTCTATCTATCCGTTATTAAAATCATTGTCAACTTCTAAGACGCTGTTTAACAGTGCTCCTTGAGTGAAAATAATCTTGAGTTCTTCACTATTCACATCATTAATTTTGTATCACAAAGTGGTATAAAAATCCTGTCAAAAAAGTGTTAAAAAAATATAGTACAAATGCAATAACAATTTTAAGTATATTTTTATTATACTTTTTATATTTTATCACGAATTGTTGAGACATTTGTAAAATTCAATACGATGATAATAGCAATCTTATTATATCTTCTTTTTTTTTTTTATCAAATCACCTAATAGTTAGTTACATACGAATCAAGTAAAATCTTTACACACGATAAATCTCACAACTTGAATAATTATATGATATAAGAGCATCTCCAATGCTCTTTTTAAATTGACAATTTTGTTTATTATAAAGATTAATTATTAAAATCTAGCTCCAACCCTCTCTTTATGACACTCTTTATCTTTAAAAATAGAGTAGAGAGTGTCTTTCACTAGCTAGAAATAACTAGTCCAAATGACATTTTATTTTGCATGTCATTAATAAAACTAATGTACTTTATTTTATCTTTCTTCACTCTCTCTTAAATATTCATTTATCTCCTCCGATCACCATTCATCTCTTTTAATTTCATTGTCGTTATACGGTTTTAGCTAGTTGAGTTAAAGAGTAGTATTGGAGTCAAATAAATTTTTCACTCTTTATATTTAAAAAATATTAATTATACTCTCTATTTATATATTTACTATGAAGAGCACAATTAGAGACGCTCTACATACCTAGAAAAAGAAGTTGAATTATTACATTAATATTTAGTGATATCAAGATCTTCTATAACGTTAAAAAGAAAAAAAATGATTAAAAGAATTAAAAAATCCAGTTAAAAATTAAAAAGAAATAAGGAACGCTTGGATGCCATAGATTTACCGTTACAGGGTGAACCACTAACCTTGCACTTATAATAATCCAAGCTAACTAGTGGGTCTTTGTGACTTTGGGGTGGTCCAATAACAAATTAAATTTCCAAAAAATGGCAACAAAATTTGTTGGTAGTTGAGCTCCAATAACTTGCGTGTACTACTTAGATCTCAATTTAAACATAAAGATTTTGTTTTCTATAGTGTGCTCCAATAAATGGCACTCCATCATTAACACTTCTATGAATGGCCCTCTTGTTTCTCACAATATTGGCATAGAAATTAATGCCGAAACGTGGTCCATTGAGAGAAGGTAAGAAATTAATTAAATATATCAAAGAATTTTGTATATAAATAGTCTCTGATCAATTTTTTTTTTATTTTTTAAAGATTTGTTTAGGAAGAATAATATCCGGATGGTATCTAAATTGGCCATTATCACTAAAAAAAGGTCATTATCAAAATTAATTTGGGAAAATCACGCTTTTATAACAACACTAAAAACTAATTTTTAAAAATGATATCTCAAAAACTAATTTGTAAAAATAATAAATTAGAGAAATTGATTTGTAAAAATGCCATTTTTTTGGTCTCCAGAGGTCTCCATTAGAGGTTTTGGTCTCCAAAGGTCTACACTGGAGATCTCAAGTGATTTCAAGGGTCTTCACTAGAGGTTTTGGTCTCAGAAGTTTTCACTGAAAGTCTTTATAGGTCTTCATTGGTGGTCTCCACTAGATATTTCTATAGGAGTCTCCATTGGTATTGATAAAGCATTTTTAAATTCTATAGTTTCCATAGTTTTAAAAATAACATTTTTACAAATTAAAATTTAAAGATTCTATTATTATAATATAGAAACTATGTGGTATATTATTACAAATCAAAATTTTCAAGGGGTACATAGAATAATTAACTCAATTAATTAGGGCTATTTTCTAATTTAATAATTTGTCGGATAAAAGAAGATTGAAACCTTGAGGAACCAATTATTGAAATATACTATATTAAAACCCGCAATATTTGCGAGTTTCTCTATCGATTTGTTTTCTATTTAAATAAAAATAATATTTCATTATTTATTATTTGTATGTTACAAAATAAATTCTTAATTTAATTAAATGAAGAATAAGGATAAATATATGATTTTAAAAAAATTTATTATAAAATATGGGTTAATGGTTAATTCTAAGTTTCGTTTAGATAATTGGAATCAATTAATGACAAATAAAACAAATAGATAAAAAGTTATTTTCAAGATAATTCAATTAATTAAAATGATGGATAAATATATAATTTTTAAATTTGTGAAGATAATTTTAATTAATTAAAAAAGGTGAGTCCATAACTTTAGGTAGAACTCGTCTTAATTTGGAGTTTCACCCATGACTATGTTGCCTAATGTTTACTGCTTATAAGTTGACTTGGCTGCGAGTCTTATTCTATTCTTTTAAGTTTCTTTCAAAATTCAGTCTCAATGCATCCCCTCAAATTCAGGCGCAATCTTGGCAAATCATGCTCCTTTTCCCCCCTCTTTTTACCTTGGATTGGCAAATAGTTTTTTAGTTGTTTTATTTATTGTATCAAAAGTTAAATTCTCGACTTTTTAATAATTGACAAATCAATTTAAACTTAAATTAAATGCCTATGTTTTACATGGGTTTAGAGAATTTTCTAGGTTTCTAAAATTTAAACCAATTCTGTATTAGAATAAAATTTATCCACATGGACATGAAAACAAAATTTAAATTTGGGCACCATATAAGTAAAACTACCTTTTCACCTTTTTAAGATATAAATTTAACCACTCTGATTACAAACAAAAATCAATTTATTAATATTTTAAAATGTTCTTAAGTAGATTATTTATTGAAAAATTGCTAATTTTTTTAACATATAATCGGACTTGACATCATATTTTTATTCAAATATTTAAAATTTTGACTCGTAAATTGTGTTTTCTTATATACTTTTACAGGCACCATTACTCACTCCAATATATTTACACTTTCAAACAAACCAGAACATACGCTAACATGAAATTCTACCAAAATATCGAGAGAAAAAAACTTGGCAGGTTTAACAATTGACTTTATAGTGCAGAAAGATGATCTTACTTTCTTCCACACGAAGATAGGGACATGTTTGGTACTAGTAATTGGCATATACTCAAAGGCATATTCTCTTATATGCTTCCCCCAAACATGTGCTATTTCAGACTCCAACTCTTATCAATCATGTGAAGTGTCAACCTTAATACACATTCCAACACCCTCAAACTTTACCTACACATGGCACAATGCCCTTTTCAAAAATCAAACAACAATAGTGATTCAATTTAGATGTCAAAACTGAAAACAGGTGTTTGTGTCTTCCCATTACTTAACAAGATCAGATTGCATATTAAAACTGCAAACTTTATTATTTTTTTATTAAATTGCTGTTGGGATTCAACAATTCTTCAAAACTTAAGTTTTATTTGTGTCAATGGATTCTTAATTTTCTTTTATATTTTAAAATAAAGCGAATATTAAATGCAAAATATACTTGTCAATACACACATTAGTTAAAAAAATGGATAAATTAATTTACAACACTAAAGGATCAAAAATTCGATTATCTTATAAGCATTACATAACACATAGCAGCGAAAATAACTAGCCTTTCATTTCCCACTTCCTAAACCCCAAAAAACCCAAAGCAAAGGAGGGGACAGACCATAGATTACTCGTAATTAGCTCTTTAATCTCGGCGAGTACAAACTGTCCCCGAGAATTCTACCTCCAAAATTTAAAAATCTTGAAAAGAAAAAAGGATTCCCAGCTACTTAAATATTTACAGCCTCTCAGATTCCTCTGAATTTAACAAGAAAAATTCCCAAAAATAGAAAAACAGAGCTTATCAGTTCTGTTTGTTTCAGTCTGAGCTTCGTTCATGTGACTCTTCCTTGTCTCCTTCTCTGCCCGTCGCATCAGAAAACTTGAATCCTTTCTGGAAGTATCCATTGATGGGTTCTGTGTTGCTGCAGATACGTAGTTATGTGGTTATAACTTATCTACATGTATATGTACGGTTCTGATAGCTTATGTGGCCTATGTAGTTTCGGTTTCTGTCGAAGGGCATTTTAGTCCATCGGATTTGCCTCTGCTCCCACTAGTATCCATGGGTGCCCTGTAAATTTAACAGGGGATAAAACACAGTAAGGCCTTAATGAATCTCCACCATTAATTCACATCAAAAACAGAGAAACACATCACAAAATCTTGTTTGGTTGCTCAGAAAATTCTTCCAAGTAAAACCCATCTCTTCAGTTCAATCAAACTAATATGCTTGTAATCTTTGATGCTGAACTCGCCTCTAGTGTTAAAGGAATCGATGATTTAATTCTCAATAAGAGCTAATAATTTTTATATTTTTCTCTAGAAAATGTGAACTTTCAGATTTAGAATTTGATTCCATGTATAATCAAAATAGAGCATTAAAAACATTTCTTTTATGCATTTGAGGAGGAAAAATTAATAAATGTTGAAAAATACTTACGGAGAGCTTGCTCAGCCGAAATCCGCCGGGAAGGATCGCGGCAAATCATTTTTCGCAACAAATCTTTCGCCGCCGGCGAGACGTTCCTAAAAATCTTGGGAGGAAACCTCAAATTGCCTCTAATAACAGACTCAAAGATTTCTTCAACACTGTCACCGTAAAACGGCGGAATCCCCGCCAACATAACATACAAAATGACACCCGCACTCCACACATCCACCTTCTCATCGTACTCCCTCCCCATCACCACCTCCGGTGCCACGTAATACGGCGTCCCCACCACCCCATTTGCGGCGGCCACCCACTCTGCGTTCCCAAAATCCGCCAATTTCACCCTGTCCTGCTCATCGAACAAAATGTTCTCCGGTTTCAAGTCCCTGTGAACTACGCCGTATCTATGGCAATGCGCCAAGGCGGAGAGCAACTGCTTGATGATCACCGCCGCCTCTGCCTCCGATAACCCGCCATTGCTCTTGAGAACAACGTCGTAGAGAGTGTAGGGCTGGCAAAGGTCCATGATAATGGTGAGAGCGTCGTTAGAGTCGAAGACGTCGTGGATTTGCACAATGCTGGGGTGAGGTGACAAAATGTTCATGATTTTTGGTTCGTTTTCTAAACAGAGTCGGTCGGTTTGGTCGGTTAGGAGGGTTTTGTCGATTGACTTGGCGGCGAAGAAAGAGTTGGTGGCGGTGGAGAAGCACCGGAAGATTACCCCGAAGCGGCCGCGGCCGAGCTCCTCGCAGAGATGGTAGTTGGATTCAGAGAGAGATTCACACATTTGATGGGTTCGGTTCGGAGAGATTGAGGTTTCAGAGTTTGGATAGAGAGAGAGAGTTTTGGTTTGGGTTGAGTTTGGTGTTTCGGAGTTTCAGCTAGTTCAGTAGTTGAGTTATATAGAGAGAAAAATGGGTATTTTACTGGGGAATATTCGTTTTCGGTTTTGGTGACTGGTTGTTGCCGGTTTAGAGTCATAAGGTTTTCTTTGCTTTTTTAAGTACAAACAATGGATGGTTGCTTTTTTGAATCTAGAATTTCAACATTAATTCGTTATATTTTGAATTGGTGAATTGGATCAATGCATTTTTTACGTTAATAATATGAGATGAGAAACGACGAAATTAATGTCCATTTCATAAGTGAAGAGGAGAAGTTTGAGTTTACAAGAAGGGGGAATACAAATTGGTTTTGTTAGAGAAACAAAAATGAATAAATAAACAATATTTTGAGTAGTAAATATAGTGGATTTTTGTACACCTAACATAATCATCCAAACAGAACTTAAGTTAAATTGATCAATCAATCCTCTAAATAACATTTGTTTAGTACATAGTGGCCATCTCAAAACAGCGAAATCC
>CAODLS013957235.1:0-19529 GCA_948243855.1 Flueggea neowawraea
AAACACACATACCATCATTCATTAACCAAAAAATCATCACATGCCAATCAAAAATCAACACAAAGACACAATCTTTAACTGAAAAAGAACTTTGATTACCTGCCTGGCCTTTGTATTTAGTAGGGTCGAGTTTTGGTGTAATTGCTCTCAAAACATTCTCAGCATCAGCCTCCAAATGGGCTCCGTTCAAACCTCCACCTGTTTCTTGCATTCTGTTGGGACCTCCAAGAGACTTTATCAAAAATTGATGTCTCCTATAAACAGTTGAAGAAACTACACTACTGTTTGTTGCTCTATTCAAAGATGTTAACTGATTCATTAATCCATGCCTAATTAACATCACAACCAAATTTTCTTCCACACACAACCTTGCATATTAAAAAGGAAAACAATTGCTAGAGTTGACGGCTTTATTGTGAAATCAAGCAGAGAAACTAATGGGTTTCTGTTGGACAAGAGTTAATACAAGCAGTTGGATTTGGAAGTCAAAGTTGTCAAAAAGGTCAGACTAAACGGTGTCGTATAGGAAATAGCAACCCTTGAAAAGCACATTAAGGTTGGTGTTCTCTCTAGGTTTTGAGAGAGAAAAGAATGAACGCACAGGCGAAATCGAATGCAATAAGGTCGGGTGTAGTGGTTATAGGTGCATTGGCTTTTGGGTATTTGACGGTCCAGGTTGGGTTCAAGCCTTTTCTGGATAAAGCTGAAGAGCAACAAAGACGGCTCGAGCAACAAGCTCTACTTCAAGAAACTAACCAAAAAGAAGAAGAGTCGTTTTAATCCAGGTTTCCTTCTGAATCAATTGAACATTGTTGTGTTTATATATTCTGTCTTCAAGCTCAAATCTTTCTCTGTCATCCCTCGTGAATCGACTTGTGAAGGATATGATCATTGTAAACTTTCGGATTTTACTTAAAAATAAAATAAAAACTTTTGGATGTATGTGCTTGAATTGTGTTATTTTTTCACAAAAAAAAAATCAGTATGCATATTCGTTAAATCTGAGTCATGAACTCGTGATAGTCTTTTGTTTGTAATGGGGAACCAAACTTGGTAGCTTCCCGCTGCCGCTCTATATTAGAGAGAAAATGACCCATTATAATCACTTATCAGTACTTGTTAAATAAGCAACAGTTTATAGATGTATTATGCACATTCTGTATTATTTTTGCCTGCAACTTGTGCAGCGACCTTAGGGATCGTTTTGTGCGCGTACTGTCTATGTTCTGCCGTACTGTCTATGTTCTGCCGATTGGAACGATTGTTTCCTTGAATTTTTTCGATAAGCAAGTTGAGTTTTGGGCGTGATTTAGTCATCACGACATTGTCAACTCTGCATTGTGCGTGATTGTCATGGCAATTATAATTGTTTGTTTAACTGATGCAGATGGATAGACTAGATGAAGATGCTGAAGATGGTGATGAAAACAATTGGTGGGAAGTTTGGGATCAAGGCAGAAGAATGGCTGTTACGATGCGCGTCATATAGTTTCCTAACCGAAGATCCCGTAAGGAGTTTTTGCTACAGAAGATGTATGGTCCTAAAGTCCTTTGAACAGATTCCCAATATGGTTTTTAGTTTGAACTGGTTCATTAGAACTCTTTTGTGCCTTGAAATTCTTTATCAGATGCTTATTTGGATGTCTCACTCCGGAATCATGTCTTTTGTTCTTGAATTCATCAAAACAGTTGCAACTAAGCAACAGTAATATGTTGCAATTTGCACGATTCAGTCAAGTTATTTGTAGCGAAATTCACTGGTGCAACTGCTGTCACAGGGTTCTTGTGCTTAACCATATGTGATGAACACTGGAATTGATAAAATTCTGATGATAGTGAGCTTACCTTGTGAAATGGAGGGAATGGATATGCAAAAACATTTCAGAGGGGTTTCTTTCCTTTTTAGCAGCAACGAGGAACCATCAGGACAGTTTTATCTGGTTTTGTGATAGTGATTGCTTCAAATTAAGTAGATGAATTAAATGATAATAATCACTTCAGAAACGAGATTTTAAAATTGCATTAGCAGCACAGCAAGACGTGCCGTCTTGGGTTTTCAAAAAAACTAGTTATCAGCTGTCCGTTACGATCTCCAGAATGAATCCGTGAGATTAATATTTCATGTTTAGACATCCCAAAACTGCAAAAACCGTGAAACCGAACATGGCGGGTATGTTAAGCTACGTATGTTTCATTCTGTCCCGGACAACTTCCACGTGCTGCTCTTGCATTTGAACTAATCCATCAAGCTTCGTAGTTGCTTCCTTTGATTTGCAAAAACTTAGCGTTAATGAGGACATTGTTCTGAGATACTAAATTAAACATCAGAAACCTTAAGGCCCTGTTTAGTTTAGTGAGAATTTTATGAAAATACTGTGAAAAATGGAAAATAAAAACAGAAAACTTAAAAACATGTTTATAAAATTGGAGAATTTCAAATGTTATTCAATTTATCAGAGAACAAAAACATATCAGAAAATAGAAAACAGAAAACCACAAAAGTGTTTACTAAATAGGTCCTAAATTAGTGCTATTAATCAACATGAGGGAGGAGTAATGTTGAATGGTTCTTCTTGGATCTTGGTGCTTTGTTTAATGATCAATAGGTTCGGAGGAAGTAATGAACATGTAAGAAGCTTTTACGTATGTTGGCTGATGAGGGATAAATGACAAGGACTATAAGTTACCAACCAACAAAACAATTCAGTTATTGATATTAATGGGCAACTCCATAAATCCACATCCTTTTCATTACTGATATAAATGGTAATAACAGCTGTCACTTTCAGAATTTCTTTCATGGAAAATTTCGATCTCCAGCACAAGTAGCGGAAAATGAGTATTCATTTTCATTACTATGTTATATGAAAGGTTGTGAGGAAGGTGATGAATTTCTATTGATTTGACAATGAATATATACAGATGTGTGTGTACAATCAGTGGCAGTAATCAAGGAGGGAATAATGTAGTGTCTATACTAACTTGGGAAATAGTCTAATCTAGGCAATAATCAATTCCTATAATTATGTACAACGGATATGAGTGATTAAAGGAAATAATATCTTTACACTCCCCATCAAGCTCGTGGACGGTGCGTGAGCTTGGATGTGATACAGTCAAAAGATTGTGGAAGCAAGCTCTTAGTAAAAATGTCAGCTAGTTGTTGGTTACTAGGGACAAAAGTGGTGCGCAACTGCCCAGCTTGGATCTTCTCACGCACAAAATGACAGTCAATTTCCACGTGTTTAGTATGTTCATGGAAAACTGGGTTGTTAGCAATATGGAGTGCTGCTTGATTATCACAATGTAACTGAGCTGGATGTTTTGGAATTCCTAGTTCAATTAACAGTAGCTGAAGCCAAGTAAGTTCACTCATACTATGGGCCATGGCACCGTATTCAGCTTCGACAGATGAACGAGATATGGTTGTTTGCTTCTTAGTTTTCCAAGAAAGTAGACTAATACCCAATAAAGTGCAATAGCCATTGGTGGAGCGTCTTATATTGGGACAAGAGGCTCAATCAGTATCACAATAAGCATGGAGTTGCAAAGAGTTATTGGCATACAATAGAATGCCACAATCTGGGGCATTTTTAAGGTAGCGAACAACTTGAAGAGCAGCTTGCCAATGAGGTTTGTGTGGAGAAGACATGAACTGAGACAAAACATTTACTGTATAAGTGATATTCGGACGAGTGACTATCAAGTAAAGAAGTCGACCAACAAGACATCGATAAGCGGATGGATCAGTAGGTGTGGAAATAGGTTTGCTGCCAAGGAGTCTTGTATCTAAGAGAATTTCAAGAGCATATTTTCGTTGATTTAGGAAAATGTCAGTAGAAGAGCGGGCCACTTCAATGCCTAGAAAATATTTCGAAGGACCCAGATCCTTGATGAGAAAACGTATAGCCAAGTAAGTTTTGAGGAGAGTGGCAACCAACTCATCATCTCCTGTAATGAGGATGTCATGGACATAAACAAGTAAGACCGTTAGTCTTGAACCACAACAATAAGTGAACATGAAGTGGTATGCTTGGGATTGAGTAAAACCAGCCTCTAAAAGAGCTGTTGAAAAGGTGGTGAACCAAGTGCAGGACGCTTGTTTTAATCCGTAAAGAGACTTGCGAAGACGACCATCACGAGTCTCCCCCTTTCGGCCAAAACCTGGTGGAAGCTGCATGTATACTTCTTCCTTTAAATCACCATGCAAAAAGGCATTAGAAACATCATGTTGATGAGTGCTCCATCCTTTGGCAGCAACAACACTGAGAACAGTACGAACAGTCGCGAGTTTCGCAACAGGAGCAAACACATCAGTAAAATCAAATCCTTCAATTTGGGAACAACCTTTGGCAACTAAGCAGGACTTCTAACGTTCAACTGTACCATCAGGATTATACTTGATACGGTAAACCCATTTACACCCAATAGCTTTCTTACCTGGAGGTAAAATCTCCAAAGTACTATTAGTCTCAAGGGCTTGTAATTCGTCTTCCATAGCCTTTCTCCAATGTGGGTCTTTGCGAGCAACTGAGAAAGAGGTGGGTTCAAACTTCTTGGTGATGTTGCTAATAAAATGGAGATGGCTATGAGAATAAGAACTCAAACAAAGATAATGAGAGATTGTATGTTGCATACCAAAAGACAGAGATGAAGATTGATTCGAGGCCATGTTGCTAATCTAGTCTGCTAAATGAGCTGGTGATTTAACTGTTCGGTGAGAGCGGCGTGAAGTGGCTAGGATAGTGGATTCAGGATGAGGTAAATCAGGTTGTGGAGTGTGATGGTTTGGGAATTCTTGGGCTTGAGGAGGGGAAATGATTGGAGGGGTAGGGTTCAAATCAAGATCAGAAATGGGTAAGGGAAAAATTGGTGTGATGTTGGATTGTTGGCTCAAGGTGGGATCATATTTAAATGGGAATATATTCTCATGGAAAAGCATATCATGACTAACAAAGAATTTTTGTGTTGCTAAGTCATATAATTTATAGCCCTTTTGTCCTTGTGGGTTGCCAAGAAAAATACACCGTTTAGCTCTAGTGTCAAACTTGTTTGCGTAAGTGTGATTGGTAGATGCAAAACATAAACAACCAAAAGTGCGTAAGTGAGAAAAATCAGGAGATTGATCATAAAGAACTTCGTAAGGGGTTTTATCCTTTAAAATGAGAGTGGGAGTACGATTTATGAGGTAAGTGGCTGTTAAAATGAAATCACCCCAAAATACAAGAGGTAGTCCCGTTTGAAAACGCAGAGCACAAGCCACATTGAGAAGGTGACGATGCTTGCGTTCAACAAGCCCATTTTGTTAGGAAGTGCTAGGACAACTAAGTTGATGATAAATACCAGAATCAAGTAAAAGTTTTTGACAGTGGTGGTTGGTGAATTCAGTACCATTGTACGATCAAAGAGTTTTAACACATGGGTTAAATTGTGTTTTCACATAAGCCAAAAAATGGACAAGTAAAGCATAAGCATCAGATTTGAATTTCATGAAATAGGTCCATGTGACTCTTGAAAAATCATCAACTAAAGTCAAAAAATAACAGTGACCATTACGAGTGGGTGTGGCATATTTGCCCCAAACATCAACATGGATTAAATCAAAAGGAGAAGAGGTAGAAGTCTAACTAAGTTGAAAAGGTAAACGTGTTTGTTTTGACATATGACAAATGTCACAAGGATCAAAAGAGAAATCAAAACAACCTAAGGTGGAAACTAAAGACTTGAGTACTTTATTTGATGGATGTCCAAGCCGAGAGTGCCATGTGAGTGAAGGAATGGCGAGTAGACTGGTTGATTGTGGAGGGTTGGTGAAGAAGTATAAACCACCATGTTCATGGCCCCGACCAATCTCCTCCTTCGTTAAGAGGTCCTGAAAAACAAAATGATTAGGAAAAAAACAACATTGCAGTTCAAGTCTTTGAGTAATTTTTTGGACGAAAAGTAAATTGAAACGAAAGGTGGGGACAAATAAGACATTAGATAAAGTCAGAGAATATGAGATTTGCACTTTGCCTTCCCCTTTAATGGGAACAAAAGCTCCATTGGGAATAGAAATAGAAGAAGGAGAAGTGGTACAGGTTGGGTAAGAAACAAAGAAGAATTGTTACAAACATGATCAGTTGCCCCCGCATCAATAACCCATTTATTAGACAAATGGAGAATGGAAGAAAGGGCAAGAGACGTATTAGCAAGGTTGGCTTTGGGTTCATTTACCTCCTGGAGAAGGCAAAGCAATTGCTGAACAGTGGCCGAAGAGATGACATCTTTAGTTGGAGTGGCAGTCTGGGGGGTTGTTGTAAGTGAGGGAGAAGTATGGGTATTCCCTTTTTTGTAGAACTTATGACCTGGTGGATAGCCATGCAAACGATAGCAAACTTGTTGAGTGTGACCAAGCAGGGCATAATGGGTGCAACGAGGCCGAGAACGAGTGAAAGGGGAGCGGGCAACATGAGATTGATGGGGGCAGCAAGAGCAGATCGACCTTCAGGTTGACTATGCAACTGGAGTGCTGAGTGCTTAGTAGGTTGGAATGATTGTGAGTGGAGTCGTTGTGCTTCATCTTGGATTAACAGATACTAAGCACGAGAGATAGTAGGAAGTTCTGCAGTGAATAATAATTGACTCCTAGGCTGAGAAAAGATATCTCACAAGCGCATTAAAAATTGCATAAGTTGGTGGTGCTCATTTTGAGTATTATAGTGGTCTTTGGCTGCACAAGAACATTTGGGTGGGGGGTCGATGAGATGTAATTCATCCCAATAATTATGAAATTTATTGTAATAAGTTGCAACAGAATCATCTTGTTGTTGCAACGTGGCAATACGACGTTCAAGCTCATCGATTTGAGGACCATTGAGAGCAGAGAAACGAGATTTGAGATCAGTCTAGACAGTAGCTGCATCGAGCAGGAGAGTGGTGTATGGAATAAAGGATCCATTGTTTGGCATGGGAAGCCTGTCGTCAACAAAACCGAATTTGTTCTGGCCTTTAAGAGCCATGGTCATGGCAAGGGCCCATGGATTTTAATTTTCTATGCCAGTTAGCACGTCGCCTACCAATTTCACACTAGTGTGTATCAGATGGATGCAAATAATATGGGTTCTCCATATCAGAGGCAATGGAAGGAGCTAGGGAGTTAATGGTAGAGGAGGCTTCGGAAGTGCAGATAGAAAATAGAGAATTATTCTCTAATACCATGAAAGGTTGTGAGGAAGGTGATGAATTTCTATTGATTTGACAATGAATATATACAGATGTGTGTGTACAATCAGTGGCAGTAATCAAAGAGAGAAAAATGTAGTGTTTATACTAACTTAGGAAATAGTCTAATCTAGGCAATAATCAATTCCTATAATTATGTACAGCGGATGAGTGATTAAAGGTAATAATATCTTTACATTTTACAGCCAGATTTTAGAAAATATATGAATTCAGCCAAAAATAGAAAAAAAAAAAAGCTAAAATTGAATTGATATGTAGGAGAATTTCATTACATGTTCGAGTCTTCTAAAGAGTAAAATCTCTTTGAAATGTTGTAAAAAAAAACCCTCTTTGAAATGCTGTAAAAAACCTCTTTGAAATAATCTCCCAAGAGGTAGTCCAACAATAAAAGTGTGTGTTCCTTATTTGTATGACCCAGGTTCGAGCTTTAAGGAGGAGAGCGGCTTGTTGTCTTTGTGATAATTGAGTCTGGTCATGCATTTGAGCAAGGTTTATAGTTTATTATCCGTCTGGCTCCTGATAGGTGTTATAGTGACGAAACTCAGTTATCTTACGGAGTTCAACTATGACTCTATCGAATATTCTATAGTGGAAAGATAACTTGTATATTTACACCCAACATGGGTAAACTACAACTAGTCACCCTGCTTCTTTTTTGGTCAAAAAAAATCTCTTTGAATAAGTTTTCATATTTTTTTCTAAGGCATAAGTACAGTGTTAACATCTGCAAAGACTAATGCCATCTCTTCTAATTCACCATCTCTCTCTTTCTAATACACACAATATGAATTAAATAAATAAACAAACAAAATCGAGAGACATGTATATATCAAAAGTCATTATATTAGAATAAAATATTATTTATAAAATATATAAATTCAAACTTGAAAGTGAAAGCAGCATAGATGACAAAAGGCAACTAATTTCTTCAAACCGCTTTGAGTCGTGACGTCGTCGTATAATTGTCAAACCCATGTTAGATTGCAAACCACGCTCACCACCGTACGTTAAATACACGGTCCAGTTGGAATTGTAGGAAACCATCCTACTACAAATCCTTCTGTAAGTGATGATGGGCACTTCCTTAACAGACGCGTGTCTTGCATTCCTTTTTACCGTTTTACATAGGTCCATTTGCGATGGGGCCACTAACGTTGCAAATACTGGCCCACGAATTGAAGGCAACTACTCGTACAACAGCCCCACGTGTCAGTCCAATTTCTTTATTTATTTTGTCAATTGAGTTTAGTTCCATAGTGCGAAAGATAAGCTTAAGAATGAATTGAAGAATTGTCAAACAAATTAGAATTGCAATTCTGTCGTCAATTGTATCAGAAGTTGTCATAAACAACGTCTAAAACTGGTTGGGTTGAGACAGAATTGTTTTATTAAACAAGTACTTTAACCCGAATCAGTTGTAAAATGAGGTTGTTTTATTATTTGTCAAATGATGTTAATATTGGAATCATTTTTAATACTACAATAGCGTAATACAATTCCCGCAGAGCAAATAAAATTACTTAAAAAGAAAAGAAAAGAAAAGAAAAGATGGGAACGAGAATATGGTGATTTTGTAACTCCACCACATAAAGCATTTACTAGTTTCGGTCACATACAACCATTAAGGATAGATATCAAGTTCTTAAGATTCTTCAGTATTTAGAAAACGAATCCTCGTTCCCACGAGTGCGTTACTCTGCTCTTATATATCTTATAAACAGAGCTTCTTTTCTCTCTCTCTCTGGCTTAGAGCACAAAAAGTAGTTGTAGTAACGGGAAAGAGAGAAAAAGGAAGGTGCTTTATCATGCCACCTTGACTCCATGAGTGCTTCCTTGCTTGCTTGGCACCCATAACTCTCCTTTTTTTCATTTCATTTGTTACATACCAAAAACTGACCTGCCAAGCAAAGAAGCTCACAAAATCTACAGATTGTGGCAATGGTTGTTCAGTTCTATATGTCATTAATGTTTTCTTCCTTGCACACTACACTTCTCTTTTTCGCCGCTCCCTTTCTTTTATTTAATATAAACCGATTGCAAGTGCCCAATACAGAGAAAACACTGCCCAGATTGCAAAGATCCTTTCTTTTCACACAAATGTTTAAGAATCAGTCTCTGCAAGACCAGCATGAAACCATGCAATCCTCTGAAATCTTCAAGAAATTCAAGCGTTTAAGGCTGTTTGAACCGTCTGTTGGGGTTTTGGGGTTCTTTTTGGTGATGGTTTGTGTGATTTGTTGTTTCTTTTACTTGGATTACAGGAGTGCTACTGGTAAAGGCTATAGTTTTCCTCGAAAATCCGATAGGTTCATGTGGTTACAATTTAATGGTTCGAGTGAAGTTAAAAGGGTTGAGTTTTTGGGTCCAGAGGGCGATGGGTGTGATGTTTTTGATGGAGAGTGGGTGTGGGATGACAGTTACCCTCTGTATCAGTCAAACAATTGCAGCTTTTTGGACCAGGGCTTTAGGTGTTCAGAGAATGGGAGACCTGATTTGTTCTACACCAAATGGAGATGGCAGCCCAAGCATTGCAACTTGCCCAGGTTCTTATTAATTTTACTAGCCTTGTATTTGCCTTTCAAACTTATAGGATTGTTTGGTTGCTGGGAAAATATGGGAAAAGCAAAGAACTTCATAACTCTGCTGATAAATGGATTGAGCTCTTTCTCTTGCTTTGTATTTGTCTTATTGGTACACAAGCTTGTCCCCTGAATTTTGGATGGCAATAATAAAGCGTTTACTTTAAGCAATGAAGACAAAAGATGATGATGTTGTTTTTGCGCGTTGAGCAATGAAGACAAACGAAGAGTTCTCTTGCAATTTTGGGCTTAAAAAAAAAAGGAGAAGAAATTTAGTTATTTTGGCATTTCTTTGATTTCTGTATTTTAACGTGTTTTCTGAATCTATGTTTGAATTTTAGGATTGAAGTTTCCTTTTTCTAATATGGGGCATAATTCTGAGTTTCATAGCTATGCAACGTGTAGTTAGTTGTGATAAAAATGCTTTTGTTTACATTGGGATTGTTTCATTTGAAGTGATAAACATGCTTTTTCTTAGGATTACTACATTTGGATTGATATTAACTCTTGTTGGCATGAATATAAACAGATTTAATGCCAGAATGATGTTGGAGAAATTGCGGAACAAACGACTGGTGTTTGCAGGAGATTCAATTGGAAGAAATCAATGGGAGTCCCTTTTATGCATGTTATCATCAGTAATACCTAATAAGGATTCAATCTATGAAGTGAATGGCAGTCCAATTACAAAGCACAAAGGATATTTGGTATTCAAGTTTGAGGACTATAATTGCACAGTGGAGTACTACAGGTCCCCATTTCTGGTGTTGCAGAGCAGACCTCCTGCTGGAGTTGCCAGCAATGTCAGATTAACCCTTAAATTGGATCAGATGGATTGGAACTCTGTCAAGTGGAGGGATGCTGATGTGCTGGTTCTCAACACGGGCCATTGGTGGAATTATGAGAAAACCATTAGAGGGTAACTCACACTTCTGTTTCTTTTATTCTTCATTTTTATATAATCTTCTTTTAGTTTTGGTATTAATTGATATATCACAGAGCGAAAATACTTGAAACATGTTTATGAGATATTCGAGCATAGGTTTCTTCTATGGAATATAGAAGGCGCCATGGAAATATTAATTAGTGTAGGATGGAATTCTGACCTGACCACATGCATGAAATAGCCATGTTTTTAATACTTGATGCTAAAAGAAGTTGAAAACCAATGCTTTGACAAATACAATGCCGTATTCTTTGATAGTTGGAAGTGACAGATGGCATGATTGATGGCCTCTATTTGGAATCTGGAATGAAACAATCTGTCATAGTGGGTACATCATAGTGGAACAACAAAATTTGAACCGTTCAAGGTCAATAGGTAGAAGTGATGTTCAATTACATTAGTGTTTAAACATGAATGTGACGGGCTACCAAATAGAACTCTCCATAAGAAAAGAAGAATTCTTTTGTTTTCTCTTGTTTCAGTACACTATTTAGTAGTAAATGCAATTTGAGTTTGATAGGCTTAATCATGTCTTCCAATTTACTGCTCAGGGGTACTTACTTTCAGGAGGGAGTGGATGTGAAAATGAACATGAAGGTAGGACATGCATATCGGAGGGCCATGGAGACAATCACCGACTGGATTCATAATGAAGTTAATACAAGCAAGACCCAGGTCTTCTTTCGTACATTTGCTCCTGTTCATTTCAGGTTTGTTTCAGTACCATAATTGAGTTGAGAGTTCCTATTTTCTCCTCCTCCATGTTCAATCTTCTTAGAATTTGGAAGACCTAATCCATTATGTTACAGAGGCGGGGATTGGAAAACCGGTGGACATTGCCATTCAGAGACCTTGCCTGATCTAGGCTTATCATCCCTGGTACCATATGAATCATGGGACCATTTCAGGACAGCAATTGATGTGCTATCCAGTCATTTAGACCAAGTTAATATCCTGAATATAACTAGTATGACTGCACAAAGGAAAGATGGCCATTCATCTCTATACTACATGGGTTCTGTTCCTGCACCCCTTCATCGGCAGGACTGCAGCCACTGGTGCCTACCTGGTGTCCCTGACTCATGGAATCAGTTGCTCTATGCCCTTTTCCTGAAGCGCAGGGTTACTCAGATGTTTGACATCTCATCAAATAGAGCGCGGGCTTGATTGATCAAAGATAGCCTTCTATATATATTATCTATGACAATAAGGAGTGAGGAATGTAGACAAGCACAGCAATGATTCCAACTCCCAGCAAAGTTAATGGTGCGGTTCAAAGGATTTTGTATCGGTAGCATCAGTGATGAGGGTTATGGAATATGGATTGTTCACCAGATAAGTCTGGTCAAGAGGAGAGGCCTAATTCAAGGAAGGGCCGAAGATTTTGGGAACAAATAATTTAAAGAGATGTAGAAAGCAGATAGAAACACAAATGGGACATTCTGTTGTACTGAAGCACACCCAAATGTTTATTTTCTTGTTACAGAAAATGTAATTATCAATTTTTTTTGTCTTTCAAACCATATCAATTAAATGTCAATGAAGTTTATAGGTCTTCTTGTCAGAATTGGTTTAATTCTGCTATTTTTGTATCAAAGTTCTGCTACATGTTTATGGTGGCATGCAGGGCCGTCTCAAAGCTAATCGTGACCTTAAAAGATTGAATTTGTTTTCTTATATAAATTAATATTTTTTAAAAAAATATATTAATTTAAAAAAACATATTAATTTTAAATTTAAATATTTTTATATCAAATATATATAGAAAAAATGGTGAACAAATGCATTTGAAAAATGAATTTATATTTTTTTATATAGTTAACCTTACCAGTGCTATTATTATTTTCATCATTATAAGATCCATGAAAAGAGTTTATTTAAAGCTACATACATATAATTGTTAAATTGATTTATACGAAACAAAAATATAACTCTAAAACCACAATAAAAGGGCTAATTCATTCATTAGAAAATTGAAGTTAAAGTTGTAATCAAGTCGAGCTTGAACTCTGGGTGTTCAAGCTTGACTATGCTAAAAAAGGCTAAACTCGAGCTCGACTCGAGCTTCTAATTATGTTCATACTCGGCTTGTTTTGTTTAATTAGTGTTCACGAGCTGCTCGGGCTCGACTTGCTTAAAGCTCGTTCACAACGTTCGCGAGGTTAGCTCATTTAAAGCTCGTTATACTCGGTTCCTTTTACAACTCGATATTAAGCTCGGTTCAGCCCATTAGAAAACAGGTAACTTGGCTTGTTCGACAACTCGGTATAAACCTTGATTTGGCTCGTTTGAAAGCTCGACTCAACTCAGTTCATTTCTTTAGTGGAATTTTTCATTGAAGGTAATTCCATATAAATCTACAAAATTAGATACAAACAACAAAATTAGAATGCAATGCACCAATAAATCAGTATTCCGAGAACCCATTTAACCTAAACAAATTAACTAAAAATTACTCACAAATCAAGAACCGAATCACCAAACAAAAGGGGTTTTAAAAGGAAAAAACAAAAAGGGTTCCTAGGTTCTTAGAAGCTCGGCCCTCCTGGGTTCTTGTTGTTGCAGTTGTTGGGGAGAGTCCTCGATCTGGGTCTTCAATGTTTCTTAACCTAGAAATGAAAGAGCAGAGATTGGGTGGGGTGAGTGATGAAATACTCAGACATGCAAAACATTGAAGAGAAAAGATAGAATCTTTGTTTCTTCTCAACGACAATGAGAGAGAGCTTCGACGGTGAGAGAGAGCGAGAGCTTCGGTGGGTGAGTGTCAACCGTGAGAGAGAGCTTCGGCGGGTGAGTGTCGACTGTGAGAGATTGAGAGCTTGAGAGAAGCAGCAACGACGAGAGTGAGTGAGAGTTCGATTTAAGGTTGAGAGTTCAGATTGTGAATTTTGAGTGAATGTCGACAAAAAGGGAATTAAAAATGGGAATATGGGATGGAATTAAAACGACATAGTTTTGTCTTAAAACTGCAGTTTTGAGTTAAAAAAAGTTAAAAACTTTGTAGTTTGATGATAAATGTAAATATTTCTAGAAATAACAACTAAACATAGGATGCAAGTTCAATATTTTTTAAAATGATCGCAAACTCTAATATATGTAACAAAAACATAGTTTATAATAATTGGAAGATTTCATATTTTGAACTTAATTTAGTGTGTATGTTACTTAGTGAGTTATTGTTAAAAACATTTAGTGTATAATAATACTTGAACAAATTTTGAACTAATATAGTGTGTATGTTATTTAATGTTTTGAACTAGTACTTCAACTAATACTTTAGGTGCACAACATGAAAGATTTTTATAGTTGTAATTTAAAGATTTAGGTGGTTAATAAATAATAATACTTGAACTAATGTTCAAGAAACAATTGTACGTGTGTATTAGCTTACTTAATATCTTTCAAGAAAAAATAATATTTAATGTGTATGTTACTAAATATTAATAACATTTAGTGTATACTAGTTTAGTGCATAGAGTTTATGGTATAATATATAGACTTTGCAAGTAGCTTAATTAAGTTTATAGTATTACATCTTTGCACACCTAAATTTCATGTAGTATACACTTTGGTTCACCTAATTTTCATATTGTACACCTAGTTGCACCTAAATTTCATATTGTACACCTTCGTACACCTAAATTTCATGTAGTGTACATATTTGCACACTTAAATTTCATGTTGTGTACATCCAAATTTCATAAAATTTGGGTTTACAAAGGTGTACTACATGTTGTAAATCAAAATTTCATGTTGTACACTTGCATACACCTTCTGAAAAAAATTATATATTTTGTTATAAACATGTTTTTTTCACCTAAATAAGTTGTTAAATTATTAATCTTAAAATTACTTGCGTACATTTTAACATAACAAATAAAAATTGTTCATGTTACATATTAATAATTTAAAAGTAGAATAAAAATACATAATATTTAGTGAATATTCCTACATAAATGAGCCCAAAGTTGAGCCAATTTTCATATATGAACCTTTCTAAACCTAAATTTTATGTTTTGTAAAACTTTAACATACCCTAAATGTTGTGTTGTATAAGAGTAATTTTAAGTTTTGCACAGCTATATAAATGAATTTGTCAAATTTTATGTGTTAAATAAATTGTTGAATTACAAAAATTGAAATTACTTACATATAATACAACATAACAAATAAAAATTATTCGTGTTACAATACATATTAATAATATAAAAGTCTAATAAAAGATATATATTATTTAGTATATATAAGTAAGCACATTTTTATATAAATGAGCCTCAATTCAAGCTTCCATATGAGCCTTAATCGAGTATGTTAACGAACTTACTTTTCAAGCCTATTTGCAAATATATAAACAAGTCTGTTCATAAGCTATATATTCGAGATTGTTCACAAATGCATTATCGAGCATATTCACGAGTTTTTTTTAGCCGACCTTTTGCCAAGAGGTGTTCACGGTTCAGGAATCGCTGGTTCCGATTCCTGAAACCATGGAACTGGAATCTAACCGCCCAGGGGCGGTTTTAGGAGGTTCGGTTCCGGTTCCTGCCCGGATTCAGTTTGTAACGGTTCGACAAACGATTTTGATTCCGGTTTGGACTGATTTTTTTAATTTTTTTAAATAATGTTAAAACCGAGGTTAGGAAAGTTGAAACGCTGATTTTGGTTAAAAATGATGGACTAAAATCGTTAAAACCACTGATTTAGGAGGTTAACATATGGTTTTGGAAGGTTGAACCACTAGTTTTAGTTAAAATACTAGTTTTGAAAGGTTTTAAACACTGGTTTGGGTTAAAACTATTGGTTTATAAGGTTTGAACTGCCGGTTCCACGGTTCTCAACACCCTTGAATCCAATCCAAACCAAACCGTTAACCAACTGTTTTTATTGTGAGGTTCACGATTCCGGTTCAGTTCCGATTTTGACCGGTCCAGTTCTGGTTCAATTTGAACACCTCTATTTTTGCATGGTCAAACTCGACTCATTTATGAAACGAGCTTAAATATTTGTTCCCGAACAGACTCATTTATTAATGAACCGATCTTGCTTTTCTCAAGCGGAGCTCCGGTTGTGTCACGAGAGTTTGGCTCGTTTACACCCCTAATTGAAGTGCTAATTAAAATATATCGATATAGATCAAATAAATGAACTTTTGAAAGCATTTCCAAACTAATATTTTAATTAATTTCAAATACATTTTTGCTTCAAAAGCAACACAAATTATTTAAATTTCCTAAATTTTAAATTAAATGACTAAATCAAATATGTATGGAATATTTTTACATTGTTTTGATTAAAAGTAGGAGTTTTTTTATTAGATCAATTATATTTTTTTAGGCCATTTTTATAGGTTCTTAAACTTTTTTTTTGTAATTTTAGACTCATTCTGTAAGTAGATGAAAATTATTTTTTAAAAAATATAACTCAATTTTCCTTTTTTTTTTAATTTTTAAATTTTTCTAAAAAATTTCTTATAAAACTCGATTTTTTTAATTTTATATTTATTTTTTTAAAAAATAAAAAAATTGGCCCCACCAAAAGGTGACGCCTTAGGCACAGGCCGGCACTAGTAGCATGACACATTTCTCTCTCAATTCATAATTGATATGGGACAATAAACTGGGTTCATTTTGCTGGCAAGCCCATGATCGTAGCCCAGGAGAAAGTTTGTCAGACAAAAGTGCATTGACTAAGTGACTTGCTTCCTCCTTTCTCGCTCGAGCAGAGATGACTCTTCTTGAGATGAAGTTGAGAGAAGCCTAAGAAGGGACCAAATCCTTAAACATGGAAGAATGTTGCCAGCACCTTTGTCCTGACCACTCCCGTACAAGAGTCTCATGACCACCTCAAGCATGCAGCTATGTAAGGATTTTGAATCTTGTCATATACGGCAACTCGTAACTAGGGGTGGGCATTTTAGCCTGGTTCGTAGGCTGACTCGATCTTGGCCCTCAAAAAATAAGGGCTTGGGTTGGGTTTTAGCCCATAGGGCTGAGCTTGGCTCCAAAAGTGGCCCGCATCAAATTCCCGGTCAAGGTTTGCCAAAAATTGGCCCGGCCCGAGGTTTAAGCCTATGTAACGCCATTCCTATTCTCTCTTAATCCGATGTCGTTTTGCATTCAACCTAACATCAAACCCTAGCACCCACCTCCAGGCATTCCTTCCCTCGCATAGACCTTCTTCGCCTCTCTCAATCTATGGAGTCTCGCCATTCCCTCTCTCAATCGATCCTCCCTATCCTAGCTCGTTCTACTGCTCTCTCTATCTCTCAATCACTCTTTGGTCTCTTCGCCACACACCTGACGCCAATCAATCTCGATGGCGCTTTAGCTCCGTAGCCAGCGACGCCGCGACACAACGGTACAACTCTCTCTCGCTCTCTCTCTCGACGCTCCAACTCTCTCTCTCGACGGTCGACAACAGAAGGTGAGATCAAATCTGCCTTTCAATCTCTGTTATCACCATTGTGAACCTTAACAGCAACTTGCTTGGGTCATTTTCTTTTGAAGCTTGCAAGTTGTGCAAAAGTGAAACTAGAAGGACCGATGAGCAACATTCTTTTTTGCGTTATGCAAATTCTTCTGCAGATGCTGCAAATGAAAAATTGATAGTATAGTTTTCTATTATCCTGCCTTGTTTTCCCTAATGGGTTTTGGTCTTTAGGAGATTCTAAAATAAATAACATTGGAGATTAATCAAAAAAAGAATTCACATTTGTAATATCATGCTCTTGACGAAGCAAAATTTACTCTTCTCTGATTGAAAGCCGGATTAAATTTCATCTCAATTTTTAGAATTCAATACCAATACCGTTTATATAAATGATTTATGCTGTTTATTGTGATTTGTGACTGACTGCTCTCTTATGTGTTGATTTAGTATAATATGTATTGAATGTTTTTATTGTATTTTCACTAAACATAATATTGATAGAAGTGTTAAAATTGAATTAATTTAGAGAAGAAAAATAAAAGTGTGGTCCGCGGGAGGCCCTATTTAGCCGGTTTTTTTGAGTTGGCGGGTGTAAGCCATATCTTCAGCCCAGCTAACCGGGCCTAATACTGGGCTTAAGGTGTAGCCCGGCCCAATCCGGAGCCCACCCTTACTTGCAACACCACACACCTGCAGGAGGAGGACGAATCCTATACAAAACCGACATGGACGGCATCGAGGTCTCTAATCTCAATCGCCAGTTTCTCTTTACGTAAATCTTTTGCTTTATGTTCTCTCGTAAATTGGTGTGATTCTTGATTCGAGAATCAGAGAATTATTGGAAATACTGAGAGTTTTTGGGGGGAGTTTGATGAAAATTTCTGTAGTTTGATTATTGTTGATATGATAGGCTTGAAGATGTTGGGAAGCCAAAGGCAGAGGTGGCGGCCAAGCGGGTCATGGAAAGAGTTAGTGGTGTAAACATTGTACCCCGTTTTTGTCGTATTGAGGACAAAGAAATTGATTTTTACAGTGATTTTAGTATTATTGTTCTTGGTCTGGATTCCATTGAGCCTCGGAGCTATATTAATGCCGTGGCTTGTAGTTTTCTGGGTGAGTATTCTTAATGTTTAGTTGTTCATGTATTTATTTGCCAACGTTTTTTCCATTCTTCCAGCATTATTGGTAAATACTTTCCATGTCCAATAATTTGAGCTGTTCATTCATACTGATGAGAGCAAAACTATACACGTAAATACCAGTGAAAAGCACATGATATCTTGATGCTAGCTTATCTAATAGTGAGCGGGATGCAATTTTGAAATCCATGTGACAACATCCCCCCCTTCTTGTCCTAATTTGATTTATTTCTTCTCAAGAGGGCATAGTTCATTTTATCTCATGTCATATCTTTTCTTTGGAAATTAGAGTATGATGGCAATGACAATCCAATAGAAGAAACAATCAAGCCTATGGTAGATGGTGGGACTGAAGGTTTCAAGGGCCATGCTAGGGTTATTATGCCAGGGATGACGCCATGCTTTGAGTGTACCATCTGGCTTTCCCCCCCTCAAGTGAAATTTCCTCTGTGCACACTTGCAGAAACCCCTAGAACTGCTGCTCACTGTATTGAATATGCTCATCTGATCAAATGGGATGAGGTAATGCACTGCCCATCCTCTTTCACCTTTTATAGCGATGATCTGGAGTTGATTTTTTTTAAATTGTGACTGTTATATTTGCAGGTGCATGGTGGGAAGTCATTTGATCCTGATGACCCAGAACATATGAAATGGGTTTACACTGAGGTGAGGCTATGGAACTTGTAAAAATTATAATCACCATGTTTGTTTCTCATGCAAGTTTCTTTCAACTTATGCTCTATCTATGTCATTTAGGCTGTCAAGAGGGCTGAGCTTTTTGGAATTCAAGGAGTTACATATTCTCTTACTCAGGTACTAGGAAGTTGCAGCAAGTCATACTTCAAAGCTATCTAACTCCGATGTCATGAAAATTCTGGTGGAAATGTCTAGAAACCCTGCCTGTTTTTTACAACAATCTTTTTCCTCTATCCTATTGTTGCGATTGAACATATTGGTAAGTCTTCTTGTCCACAGGGTGTTGTGAAGAACATTATTCCAGCCATTGCTTCCACCAATGCAATTATTTCAGCGGCATGTGCACTTGAAACATTGAAGATAGCATCAGGATGCAGCAAAACTCTCTCCAACTATCTAACGTATGCAGTGACATTTTGTTTTTCCAATTTTCTTAGCTTTGCTCATATTCCAGTCTTTGATGCAAATATATGATAGACTAATTAATGGTCATTATGGTTGCATTTTATGATA
>CAODLS013958627.1:0-23038 GCA_948243855.1 Flueggea neowawraea
ATGCAAGGTCAACAAGGATTCAGAGAAAAGGTCGTCAATCTTTAGTTTATATAAGACATTACGAATAACACCAAAACCAATAAAGGAATTATGTTTAAACAAACTAAAATATCCATTCCCAAATTTAAAAGAACATCAAAATGCATCAAGTTTAGTCAAAAAAACTAAATTTCGGGAAATGGAAGGAACATAAAGAGTTTGAAACAAGTCCAAATGGTTTCCAGTATCTAAAATTAAACGGTAGGTTCCATAAACACAAACTATTCATTGGGCTTTATAGTTTGGATCATAAGAAATCTCTGCATCACATTATTAACATGAGTGATACATCCAGAATCAATCCACCGACTATTAGAAGGAACTTTGGCCAAATTTGATTCGAAACATACAAAAGCACTAGGCTTTTACCTTTCTTTTCAAACCATGCCTTCCATTTTTGGCAATCTTTCTGGAAGTGTCCTTTTTTTACTGGGCTTCTTGACAGCTCCTTTCTACCTCACAAGATTGACAAAATGGATACCTTATTTCTTAAGTCTCGTTTCCTCTTGAACAAGCATATTGTGTAATTCATTCACACTCCATTCATCATTTAGAGTATTGTAACTCATTTGGAATGGTCCATATTCTGAAGGTAACGAGTTTATGATAAACTACACAAGCAACTTTTCACCCACTTCCATTCCCATGGACTTCAATTTCACTACTATATTGATCATTTCAGTCACATGTTCATGCATGGAACGTGAACCATCAAACTTAATGGTGGTTAACATAGCCATTAATGTTCTAGGATGTGACTTATCAACACCTTTAGATTTAGAGATGTTCTTCACATACTTTAGGAATTCCCTAGCATTTTCAGTATTGGGAATAATAGCCTTAATGTTGCTAGCTATAGTCATTCGCATAAACATTAAGCTTAGTCTATTTTATCTTTCCCAAGCATCATGGAAAGATCGTTCATCAGCGCTACTATTGGGAGTAAGAGCAAGGGGGTTTTCAGTCACAAATGCCAAATCAAGATTCAGGACACCTAAGTAAAACTTAATTTGTTCAGACCATTCTATGAAATTAAGCCCTTAAACTTAATCATAAACATAGCTTATGAATGAAAAAAACAGAACCAAAAACTACAAAACGTCAAATGCTCATTATTAATACAGATTCAAATATTATTCAATAAGACATGTATATTGAAAGTTTTCCTTTGGGCGAAACAAATAACATACAAATAACTATAATTGATGCTTAATAATAACATAATTAGTAATTATATATACTCTACTTAGATATGCTTGCTATCTTTGGATATACTAAGCACATCTAAATAAGCATATTAATTAACAACAGTCATGTTCACGAATATAAAATGAACTGATCACCTTTGGGTAGTCTTAAATATTTGATAAATATGAACTTCAGTATACCCATTACATATATCACCATGTCATCTATTAGCATCGCATAATCATGGGTAACTAAAATTTATTTAATTCGATACCCATAAAAACTTTCTAATTTGGCTACTTTGGTGACTAACAAATTACTTTAATATGAATATCGAATTAGATAATACATTCCCACTTCAATACACAACAAGTGGTGAAAACAAAGTCTATAACAGTAATTTGACAAATTCATAACCGTAAGTCACACAGGTCACCATGCATTATAATCATAAACATGTATACACATAGCGGAAGTTACACACTAAGTATGCAATAGTAACTTAATTATTCCATAAGTCATATAAATTATGTACACCAATGTTTCACTAAAAATTATATATACCAATGTAAAAGTCTTAATCATAAAATATATATAAACATAACAGTACATGTATAAATCATCCTTGTAAGGCATTGACAATAAAATTAAGCCATAACAAATACTGTAATTATTAATTCATTTTCACTTGAAACCGTTAAGGGCTACTCTTAATGCCAATTCAATTTGCAGCAATGAAATAATTAAAAGCTTTAATCATTATGAGAAATTGGAACCTGTATAGGAATTAACAGTAGCCACTAATTTTGGTTCTCACAGCAAGCTTTCATAATTTCAAACAAAATATATAGCTGTGGAAACAAATCTTAAGCCATTAATTCCAACAAACAAATCTTAAGCCAACTCCAATTCATAATGACGTGAATTACAGCAAGTATAGCCGACTTAATTTTGGTTCTAGTTCATAATAGGAACGTAATAACAAAATAATTCACTTTATTATTATTGCATGAGATAATAGCATGAATGTAATCATAAGGGCTAACTTCGGCAAACATTAAATCAAGCCGAATGTCGACACGCTTGTGTGGCGAACATGACAGATTTAAAAACCCATTACACAACCAATTTGATGCGGCACTCACTCAAACAAAGCAGCAAATAAATCAAGATTCAACAATCGATTCGAACAGGATTCGTAAATAAATTAATAACATCACAAAGTCATGCGGCAATATGATGACATAATCCCTAATTTGCTGAAACATCAAACCATATTACGAAACCGTAAGTATTAATTCAATTAATTGCAACGGAACAAAATAATCTATTAAATTGTTATCAAAAAATTACAAGGTTCTCAACCTAGGTCTCTAATACCACATGTAAAATTTGATTGCAATTACAATTAATCATAATACTGCATCAAACATAATGCCTAAGATCTTAGAATACTGTAATTTTCACACAACACATAGTTAATAGCAGAAGCGTATCTTACTCCATGATTAGAATCAAATCTGAACGAACAACCATGAACAATAGTAAGACCAAACTACATTTCTCTCTCCTTGCTTTTTTAGGGTTTTCGTACTGTGATAGATGATAACTACCTCTTTTATAGGTAGAGAGAATACATAAAGACCAAACTGTGTTTCTCTCTTTTTGTCTCTTTAGGTTTTTGTACATACAGTCATTGTGAAAAAGAATAATTATCTCTTTCATAGGTAAAGAGATGACCAAGTTAGGGTTTCCTAATGGATTTAGGTCATGGTCTATCAACATGACTTATTAATTCAGTAAAACTCTAAACCATATCTCACCTATAACTAATAGAATTTTAGCAATTATTACACCAAATTACATATTAGTCAATGGGTCACATATACGGTCTCTAACATTTTTGACCCCGTGACAGTACGATTGCTTTCCAGACGACGTGCAATATGAGGACATGGGCACTAACCGTGCGCAACAATGAGACGAGAAACATGTTGTTTATCTAAAATGGTCAATCGTTCGTTACTCTGTTTTAGCTGGCCAAATGATCATTTGTTAGAATGACATTTCATCTTTTCCCTTTTTTTTAATTTTAATGTCGATTTTTTTTCCAAATTTTTTTTGTCTACATTTTCATTGCCTCCAAAATTCTCGACGTAACTTCTCAAAAAAATTTAGAATGGGTCAGTTTCCCTTCGTTCTACAAGCTTGAGAACAAAGTGAAACATTAATGTGGAGATTAGTCCTTCATGATGGTTATTAGCATTAATCAAAATAATTTTGAGTCTTATAAAATCAAAATAAAAATTAACAAATAAAATAAAAAAATAGTATGGCTGCATTAATTCTTCATGACGGTTATTAGCAAAAGCGATACAAAAAATAATAGCAACTATATAAAAATGCGTTGCAGATGTTAATAGCAATTTTCAAAAAAATGCTATTAATTTATATAGTGGCAATTCTAAAAAGAGCCAACAGTTAATGACAGTTTAAAAAGAGCCATAGAAGGTTAGCGGTGCTTCCAAAAAAGTACCATGAATGTTGCGACGCGTCTGAAAAAGAAACATGAAAGGTTAATAACGTTTTTCAAAAAGCGTCATTACAAAATAATGACGCTATTATTTTAAAAATAATAGCTACTATAAGTGATCACACCAACGCCAAGATGCGTTCTTGCAAAGTGCCATTAATTTTTTTGTGTGGTAATTAGAACCTATTCTCACCGTGCTGGTGAGCTTGTCTAAAGTGATGAGTGTCAGGCGATCACATTCTTAAAATAAAAGAGACGAAGAAGTTTTATGTTCACAACTCTTTTTGCTCCCACTGGAGAATTTTGGCCGTTATCAAAGAATTTTGCACACATAAGACCTGCCATTTTCCTTCGCCGTTCACCGTTTCGTTGAGGACAGAGGACTTCATCTTCTCTCTCCTCCGTTCACCAAGGCTATCATGAGAAATTTAAACTGATTATAACCCAGCTTCTTCCTCATAGTTGGGTCTTTCCCCATGACCTTTCAGGTACTTTATCATGCAAAGATAGTGACACCAACGCTCGATTTATTCCAACACTTCTATCAAATGATTAGGCTGGTAAAGGAACCTTCGGGGTGCGTCAAACTTCAAAAAGTTGTGGTTCCTTGTAATTGCAAATCAAAATGTGCAATTGGGGCGATAGTTGGGGACTGCGGTAGTTGCGTTCGTGGGGCATTCATTGCCAATATTAAATTTTGTTCTCGAATGGGCTTGGAATAGTGGTTTTGAAAACATTGATAGTACCGATTGTCTTTAAGCAGGGACGAAGGGAGACTGGAGCTGGTGGGGGCACGTGCCCCTATCTCACTTACAGGTGAGATGGGGCACCAATGGTGGTGGTCGGGGAAGGGTTGAAGACAACCACTTCTTGACTTCTTTGTTTTTAATAAAGGGGCCAAAACGACGTCATTTTGGCCCCTCAATTTTTTTAATTGGCTGGGACCAAAACGACATTGTTTTGGTCCCAACCAAGTCAAAAAAAATAATAATAAAGGATAGATTAGGGATTGTGTCGTCTTCTACCTTCGAACAAATCAAAGAAGAGAAGACAAGCCACGGTCTCCACTTCCACGGCTCCACGCAGACGCTGAGACGACGCAGGCATGCACGAACGCACCAGCCGTCCAGCCCACCAAGGACGGTTATCGCTCTGACTCCCAACCCTGCTCTTCTGCTCGCCGCCATACCGCCACCCACCAGCAGGTCTAGTAACTCTTCTCTTCGGCGATAAAGTTGTGCCCCCGGGCTAGGAATTTCCTGGCTTCGTCACTGTCTCTAAGATGGCTTGTAATTTTGTCAAAGATCTCAATGCATGGATAAGTAACTAACAAGGGAGTACTAGTTTGGCTTATTCAGTCTATGATTCATCAGAATTGGAGAGTTTGGATTTTACGCACATTTCGTGAAGCCAATCAATGGGCACGTTGGCTAGCTAGGAAAGGATTGGGCCTCTTTTCGAGTTTCCATTATTTTCGTTACATTCCCAATAATCTCAATAAACTCTTGTGCCTAGATTTTTCGGGCATTTCCTCTCATTTTTGTAATAATACAATGCATATATCCCCTAATCTAAGATGCTACAAATCAACCTAATTGGATTGGTAATCTCTAGTGCACTAGTGATCTGAATTAACTTAATTGGATTGGTAATATTAGATGCTCCAAATCAACCTAACTTTTTTTTCCTTAAAAAAGAAGTTGGTTTAAGACACGAGCAATTCATGCTCTCTCTCTCTTTGTAATGATTATGGGTTTGTCAGATTTCGATTGGAATTAATGCATGCACAAGATCCGTTTCCAAATTTAGATAATACAGATGTCTTCAAATTCTAATTATTTTTCAATCCAAGAGTATTTCTTCTACAATTTGAAATAGGAACACTTGCATATCACAGCGATCAATCACGGGTAAAGGCGAGTGTGAAAATTATCGACACAAAGGAGGCCCAATTTGGTTAGAAAGATGTTACTTCGACCCCTTTTTTTTTATAGATATATTTTTATTTAGTCATTTCATACAAACAAATCCAATTCATGATTTTTATTTTTTTTACAGGAAAAAAAGGACCGACCAATAATAGTATACTCTTGTTGGACGTGACCATACAGATAATACTCCCTACTACGAAATGTTTGAAGAGTCATAACTGAACTCAATAAGGTAGCCGAATTTTATCACCACAACATCCAGAAAGAGCAACGGAGGATTGTACCGCTCAACCCAGCTCTAATGTTGAACTCAAGTCCAATGGTAATTAAATTACAAGTCACTCCCTCTACTGAATCTCGAACTCGGGACCTCAACGAACTAAGAATGGTGCCATGTCTGTTAGACTACCCCCTTTCGAGCTATTCATGATTTTTATTTTAACTTTAATACTAATAAATAGAATTTATTACTCTATTTTTTTTTATATATGATTTGTTTGCTGTGCACTTTATCGTCAGATTGGCAGCCATGGACAGATCTTGCATGGGAATGATGGATATATATTAATGTAAACATATACCAGACTTAAAGCTGTCCCAGTTGCGATACACATGCTCAACTTAAATGCAAACATGAGGTGGATTATTGGGCTTGCATGAGGGGGCACATGATTCTGTCTTCACAAGGTTTGTTGTATTGGTCGGCAACACTTGGAAAGATTGCGATGACAAAGTCCAAACCGAAAGGGTCCAATTCAATCATTCCTCACAAAATCAACCCATATTTTATTGCTAAAAGACAGATCTTCGTTTTGGATATGTATCTACCCATATCACTACAGAAAAAATAAATTATATAATATTGAAATTTCTAATTAAGATGTTATCAAAACTTTTATTTGAATGTTGATATATTTCATTTGCGCATACTCATGTAATACTACAAGTATGTTTATGTTGATCACTTAAATGGGGAAGTCTGGCATGTTTTCATATGATAATCACTATTATCAACTTAATTAATTAATATGGCACATAAGATAAAAATAATTTCAAAGAAGCAGACCTTTTCGTTTGTTTCATCTTTGAAATAAATAAGGTTGACCTTTGTGTAACACTCTTGTCGCAAATAGTCTTAATATATTTGAACATAAAAGAAAAAACCGACAAGAGATTATAATATAAAATTGCCAAGTTGACCAAAATGTATAATTGCGTAATTAATACTCTTAATGTAAATTTAGACCTTTGGTCTGAATTTGTTATCGTCGTCGTAGAAAGGGTCAAAATTGAAGAGAACTCGAGTCAAAACGAAGAGTTTGGAGATTTCGAAGCTTTGTTTTCCATTACAATCGTTTTAAATATTTAGTAAATGCTTTAGGTCCAAAAGTTTCAGAATAGTTAATAAATATTTGAATTGCTAAGCAATTTAAATTAACATTTAATCTCATTTCAAGCTACTAATTTAACCTATATTGAACTTGTAGTTGATATGTTTATTTTTTTTTTCTCAGGAATTTATTGTTGTCGGCACACTATAGTTACTTGAGACAAGTTATAATTAGTTTTAGCACGTTTTCTTCAATTTTTTTTGATATTTTAACTAGTTTAGTACGGGAAAAATATCTCGAGTTGGAGAGGTTTTTTTCTGTGTTCTGTAATCCACTATTTTGTGAGTTAAGTTTAATAAAATTCAACTAGTTAGAAAAAAATCCTAACCATGAACAATAAATTTTCAGAATTAATTAAATCTAATCTGATTTTTTTCTTTTTTTGCAATTACTTTTCCGTTTCATTATCTGCCACATAACTTGAACTTCAAGTTGAATGTTTCCGCCTGTGGTGAAATAAATACTCATTTGAATTAGTACTAGCTAAAAGGACTGTCTGCTCTACAGCCATAATCAGCACTTCATTTCCAACAGTGAAACAAAGCTTTCCGTCCTAAGCCAGCTTGAACCCAATATAATCCAGTCACTTCAACAAGGTACATAGGCATTAAATAATGTGTCATAGAGAAGATTGTTTTTAAAGATGAGATCTTGACTGTCTCTGGTGTTGGCTTTTTAAGTCTTATATACAATACAATACAATACAATACAATACAATATATATGTGATTGAGGGATCATGCCATGAATTTAACACACTCTATTATATATAAGTTGGATAAGTAAACCTTTTTTTTTTTACTTATAAAAAATCTTTTTTTATTTTCTTATAAAATCACCCGCTATTATGTTATTTTTTTATATATGATTTGTTTTGACTCGATCTAGGTCAAACTTTTGTGAACTACTCTCGAGTTTGTAAAATTTTTTCATAATTTTGGTTAAATTTCTTTATATTTAAAATTTAATTTAAAATTTTTAATTAAAAGAAGAGTAGTTCATACTAATTTTGGGAGATTTTACTTTTTTAAATGTTATAACAATGTAATTGAATTCATGAGGTGCTTACGCTTGTTCCCATGCCTTTACAGTATGGAAGGACAAGGGCTACTACATATAATCCTACTCGTTGAAAAAACAAATTTGTAACTTAGGAAATACCCTTCACATGTTGAGCATTAAAGACCAATATGCTGATTTTCAAGGCAAATGTTGCCCATTGAGATTCTTCCAACTAATTATAAAGAAAAGAAAAGCTTGTGGGATGTTGTAGTTGGTCATGGGCTTCATGCCTTCATCTCTTTATTAGTACCATGCAAATTTAATGGTTAAAAAATGGCAATTTAATAAAATAAAGTACTCCTGCCAAAAAAAAAGAAAATTAGGAGAAAAATAATTGATATAATTCAATTTTAGGTTCAGAAAATAATGATCATTTGATATGTGACATCAAATTTTCTTCTTATAAAAAATGAAACGATGTAATTCATTTTTAGGTTCAGAAAATAATGATTTGATATGTGATATCAATTCTTTTTCCCGTGATTTAATTTACTTTGAGGTTTCAGATTCAGTTCTTTGTAAAAAAATTATGTCACATCAATTACATCAGTGACATGGTTAATACTATGCAATGATCAATTGATAGATCATAGAAAATTAAAAATGCTCTTTAAATGTGTTTCAGCCAAACTTCATGTCCTAAAGTTTTCTCTTCTATCTATTAAATCGCATAGATCAGCTCTGATTATGCCATAAAAGCACTGTATATTTACATCCCGTCAAAATTAAAGGGTGACAAAAGAATGCAATTTGCAAAAGCACGTCTATTAGAATCCAAATATTACTACATAGAGCTAATCAATTATTATGAGCATAAATGCTTCTTAAAGATTTATCAGATTGAAGCCTATGTATTTCCACTTTGACAATCAAAGTAGTAGTAATTGGTTTTACTTGATCAGTGGTGTTTAATCAGCTTGGAATTGTGCAAAAAAGCAGCATATAGGTTGACTTTCTCTCTTCATGCCAAGTTGGATTGCACAAATTCACAAGAAAGAAAGTCATACTTTAATTTTCCATGCATTATCATTAAATGGGAGCCCGTGTTTTCTATTACTCTCATCCTTGTGTGGCTTTGCTTCTCTCGTTATTTTAAGTGAAAGCAACTTATGACAAATGATTAATTCTCGCACTATCAAAATCCTAATCATCATTTCAATATATATAAGTGAAATGTTAGAGATAACATTAGAGATATACTATCATAAATATTGTATTTGTCACCATGATAAGTATAATATTTATCAACTCAATAATTATCAAGAATTGCCTTTATATGTAAAGATGAAAGAACTCACATCGACATAAACAATTTTTACCGAATCATATAATTTGTTTGTGTATTCTCTCTATTTACTCCAAAATAGCAGAGTAATTATTCGATATGAAGTGATCAATAAATTCCTAACCCACTATTTTGTATGTTAGTTTTTTTTAATAAAATCACACTTATCTTTAAAAAGAAAGTGATCAAAATTTTCATTAATAATCATAATACTTTAGCGGCTTAAATTACAAAATGGATTATCTTTTTCTGATATTTCAACTATTTCAAAAAACCTCATTACACTTTTTTTATGGTGTTTTTGAAAAAAATATCATCATTAATTAATTCAAAACACTAGTTCCTCGATAGTAGCTATTGATACTTCCAAAGTTATAAGAAAGAAGAAATCGCTCCATATTCTTTTTCCTGAATGATTATATATTTTATGTATTTCTGTCAAAATCTAAGAAGACGAATAGAATAATACCTCTTAGAATCCCTTGTTTCGTTGATTTTCCCTTCGGTTTTCCACTTACATATTATATGCTTAATATCTAGCCGAAGTGGATTTTATTAGAATAAAAAAATGATTAATACATTCTATCACAGTGAAATTACCAAGAGTGACATAATTACACCTCACTGTGATAGAATGTGAAAAATCATTATTGACAAATATCTAAACTCTAAAGAAAAATCATTATTGATAGCTCAAGACCATACATATTGAAAAATAGTAATTTTACTTTGTTGAATAGATGGATGGGTCGAAAAGAGCATAATTATACTTAAAAAGAAAAATACTCAAAAAGCTCATATACGGCAAAATTTTTTTGTCATTGCGAGAAAAAATAAGAGTCCCATTCCTATCAACACAGGGATAGGAAGCGTAATTAAATGTATAATCCATGAATATTAATATGTGTATATATTTATATATATGTGATTTAATTTTTCTAGATTTAATTGCAGAAAGGTGAACGTAATTTTTTAAAAGAAATAGTGATTTTAACACTTTTCACAATATTTCTACCTTCGTTTTCCTGTAACATTTATATTTTTTCTTTTTTTTAGTGTGTGAAAAGCTTTTTAACATGATCAATGAATATATCACCTCTTTACGTTTTTTTCGAAATAACACAAATCCCTCATTTTGCTTCTCTTGGGGCGGGAGGAATTATTCAGAATACAAACATTTAAAGCGAATTCAAGTATATGAGTGTCATAGTGATCAATTAATGCTTGCAGATGCAGTAAAATTGTAAGTACTATCCATATTGACTATAACTCATCGTATTATTTGTTCTGATGGAGTAAGTTGATTCACATCTATAATATGTTCACTAAACATACGTTCACTAACGAAAATTGAATACCTTTCTTTTTCTATATGTACATAAATAACAGAGAATCAATATTCCCTCGTTGATTTTTTGATTTTGTGAATTACCTGTTAAAAAACAATCAATTTATTTATTTTCAAACATATGGTTAATATATAATTAAATAGGAGTATTAGTTTTCATTGGAAATCAAACCTTCGACACTAATGCTGAAGATGGTTCCAATATCATTAAGCCACTAACTTATTAGTATTATACATTGCATTAGTAAAAATCATTCTTAATGTCTTCTTTTGGACAGGTTTCTATTGTTTCAAGTTCGGAATACTAACCGAAATTCATGTAACAATATCACTCGATAAATAATCTGTTCATGCAAGTTAATCCTACATTAATGATTATAGATGGTTAATTAAGCCATGTTTATACTAATTTCTTTTTTAAGTTAAAAAGGTGAAAGGAAGAAGCCAGAATCATCAATACCTAGTCAAAGATGAAAAGTTCTTAACAATTAGGGTCAACTGATTCAAACAAGTAAGGTAAAGTACATCTCTACATGTACATGATTACTGAAATTGCTTGACCCTCTCATGATCATTTCAAGAAGGGCAAAGCATTGCAAATTATTCCAAGCATAAATCAAGTCACCAATTATTCTCAGTGGAACACATTCACATAACAAATCCTCAGATTTACACTTCCTATCTTCTATCACTAAAGGGGTACTGAGAATTGATCACAATCTCTATTATAAGGCCACAATGTGAAATATTGAGTTACTCACAGTGCCTAACTTAAGCTAAATTAAATATTAATACACATAATGAACATTAAAAAAGGAAGAGAAAAATATTTGACCCCCCTAGAAAAGAATCACTTACCATGTTTCTCCTAATTATATTAGATCCGAAATATATAATAACAGTGATTAATTTCATAGATATGTCTAGAAAATATTATGATCATCCAATGTGACATCTGCAGTAAGGTACTCCTTGCCTCGAGGACTAACTCCTTCATCAAACAACCACTTCTCCAGCAAAGAGAGTGGAACTTCACCATTGTTTGAACAACTTGGCTTGCTCTCATCCTGGAATAATCCATTATCTTCATGAGACATTGACTGAGAAAAATCTGAATTTGATGAATCAAAAGACTCGAACCCACAAAGTGATTCAAATGGTTCCGACAATTCAATCCCTCTGTTGTTCTTGTTACTTCCTTTTTCATTGCCTTCGTTAGACACTGAATCGGTCCAATTAAACGAGTTGTAACCGGTTTTTGATGAGTACTTCATCCACCCTTTAAGTAGCTTTGCAATATTTTCAGTGCTGGAAACATAGCTTGATGTTGCGGAACCTCCTGGAGCCGAATTTGGAAGATGGTTTTGGAACCCAGAAGAGGGTTTCAATTGGGTTAAACCAGTGGTTGGTTTTTCTGGAGATAAAGCCTCAAAAAGAGCTTGCCTTGCCATGTGGATATCGGTTTGAAGCCTTCTCTCCCATTGGCCTCTCGAGATAGGCTTCGAAGAAGGCGACGACATGCCGTCTCCTGAATGATTATCTCCATCATCACCGCCACCATTTTGAAGCTTTTTGAGCTTCTTCTTCAAATGGGTATTCCAGTAGTTTTTAATGTCGTTGTCTGTCCTCTGTGGGAGGTATGAAGCTATGGCAGCCCATCTGCAATTTACATTCAATATTCCCACCAACCATCAATTGCAATCTTCAGAAAAACAATCCAAACCACACAATTGAACCAAAATAATTGATTCTGCTACTACCAAAAAGTAAAAGACATTATTATTGTTTCTTCCAGTAGAATTATATAGTATTGCAGATTAAAAATTGTGTCATGTTTAACAAGATTAATTAGCGAGTTGACTCTCAACATTAAGAGTTGTAAGTTCGATTTCAACTAGAAGCAAATATGACTTATCAAAAAAATTGGCAAGTTAACATTTTACCGGTTACCCAAAAGAGCTTGGAGATGGATTATCATCTTCTCTTCATGGTCGGTGAAATTGCCACGTTTGATTCCAGGCCTGAGATAATTAGTCCACCTGAGCCTGCAACTCTTACTGCATCTAAGCAACCCTGGAAAAATTGCAACGACAAAGTTGTATGAATCATAATTACAAGAACAAGATTAATTTTCTTTTTCTTTCTGGAACTTTTGATTGATACAATCATTTGATTTTATTTTTTTTTCAAATGATTGGATCCAAACAACAAAATTCCAAAAAGGGTACAATTAAAAACAAGAAAACAACAACAAGAAACAGAAGTCTAATCCCAACCTGTCTTGGTTGGAACAGCTCTCCAGTTTCCAGGACCATGTTCTTGAATATAAGAGACCAAAATGATGTCTTCCTCAGGAGTCCAAGGCCCTTTCTTCACTCCTACCTTGTCACAACATGGAGGTCTCCCCATACTCCCCTATTTTTTGCAATATCTCTAGGTCTTTTTGAAGAATACAAGAAAGCACTTGTTGTTTCTTGGTAATCTTTACTGAAGATGGGACAAGCATCTGAGGCAGAGGTAGATAGCGTGGTCTGTATTTATAGAAGAAAAAATATGACTGTTGTGTTTTTTAGAGTCAAAATTAGTAGTATTATTAATACTGTTATTATTAGAAGCTGACCTAAAAAAACAAAAAGAAAATATTACTGCTACTATTAGTTACTGCTATAATGTATTAAACAAATAAAAAAGGAAGAGAGTCAAAAGATGACGGCAAGGCATTTACTGATGAAGAAGCAAGGCAAAGTCAGCTGTCTGTGCCTACACCTCCTGTTTCACAAAACCGCGTGTGCATTCAATGAGGGTTTGCAAGGAATTTGATTTCTTCTTAATTTTTATCTGCTTTTTTAATTAATTTTTTAAGCCCAGCCCTATATCATAATTACAATTAATCAGAAAATGATACCTAATGAATTGTTTTAGCTTATTACTATTGAAGTACTCAGGCATAATTGGATTGTAAATACAACTGTTAGTGCATTTGTGCCATTTCCTGAAGTATGATGCAAATTTTTAAATAACCATATCAAATTTTGGGTCTATCTCTATGGAAATGTTAACAGACACCTTATGAGAATGAATTGACACTAATTTTTAGATGTAAGAGACTTATGAGACAATTTTATATTTTAACACCCTTTTCAAGTGACAACGAAGAAAATGTACTTAAATCAAAAACCTACCAGGTTAACACAAATTTAAAAGTTCAGATGGATGACACAAACTAATTAACTTGTACACTCATGATAATCTCTAACAAACAAAAATATGAGTTTCAAAAAAAAAAACAACTAACCAACAATAGGGATCGAGTAATTAGGGTTTTCTCTCATTGCAAGAATGGAAATCTGACTTTTCCCCCCTTCATGTTCTCTTCATTTATTAATTTCCAGGTTAACACCAATCAATCTTAAGTTGAAAGATTCCAAGTTGAACTCATGTCAACACTGGAGTGGAACGAGGCTGAAAATTGTGAGAATAATTCTAATGTACATGTAACTTGCCTCCAATAGTCCAATGCCGTTGGATTAATTAGCTAAAAGAGAGAACTTCTTTGTCACTTAACTCTAACACTTGATTAAGTCAAAATATGGGAGTGAGAACTTGACAGTGCTAGATTATATATTCCATTGAGATAATTATATGGTCCAAACGTAATTCTCAAAGCAAAAAGAACATATATAGGTTCCAAAACAATAGACATATTTTTATTTATATTAAAAAATATATTTCTTTTTAATTCCACATGCATTCGTCGAGTCAACTTAATTGAGTTGGTATGACTCACGAGGGAATCAACATATATAACTGAATTGCCATATAGGAGACTTGGTCCTTTTCTTTTTCTTTTTTAAAAAGAAAATACTCTTATCTAATGGTTCTATCATCATATATCATTAACAATGTTAAAAAAATCGGGTATGTTCATTACGTTAGTGGATGTAACTCAAATATATTGTGAGTTCAATAAATGACCCCAACTGATTGTCAATTAATTAGTTGTGGAACTCTTAATGGAATAAAAAAAAAAGTTCACGTAGGGTCCACACATACTAAGTTTATGTGTGGGAAACCCTAGTGAGCAAGGGATACACAACAATAGAAACAAAAAGAGAGACACACTCTTTTCCTCTCTTTGTCGTCGTCCCTCTCTCTTTCTCAAGGGAAGAATTCATTATTCTTCCATTGTTGAATCTTGCAACACCAATCTCAATTTGGCATCTAGGCTACGATTCAGTCTATAACTGTCATCAACTAAACAATCATGGTCCGATTGGCGAGGCTTGCATTGATCGATCATATTTGTGTTTGTAATCCGCAACATTTCAAGGTTAGTACTCGATTAATCAATTTTGCATTTAGGTTGTATAGATCATGCTTCCTTTCATTGGTATCAGAGAATTAGGCTAGCTTTTTGTGAAATTGTGCATGCCTTTATTGGTATCAGAGAATTAAGTTAAATTTTCGACTAATCAAAAGTGTTGTTTTTTGTTCTACATAATGTGTTTTTTGTTCAATTTTTTTTCTAGAATGTCCAAACCAAAAATTCGAAGTTCGAGAATCTAACCATACTAGTGAAGTCAGGAGCTCGAAAAGCTAAACTAACAAATTTTGGTGGCTGGAATCCGCCAATAAGGCATACACCCACACTAAGGCGTGCCGGTGGGGGAGCATGTCTTAGTTGTTGTACACGCTGCTAGGGCTGATGTGGTGTTCCCTTATTGGTTCAAGTTGGCCACATGGACCAACCAGTGGCTACCATTTGTCAACACATCAGTACATCTGGAATCTAATTGTGCACCACATGGACATGCATGGACCAACCATATGCCGACACGTGGTATTACCGACACATGGCAGTGTTGATTAGGTAAATTGAGGTACACATGGGCAAGTATGAAAGTACATATGTCCACTTCTGCCACGTGTACATATCACACAAGATCCGACCGCCACGTTGACCCTTCAAAGTCTGACACATGTCAAGGAATGACACGTCGACCTACCAAACACTAATACATGGCAGAGGAAGGAAAGAAGCGTGTTTGGATTTTGAAGCGCGTACACCCTCCTTTCTGCAGTGCGTACAGTGGTTTCAAACTTCCAAATTTTTAGACAAAATTAAAATTTACATTTTTCTGGAATTTGTGATATATTTCATAAGATGTTTTCACTTTCACAACTATTTTTCTCAAATTAATTGGTATTTTATTGTTAATAATTGTGTAAATTTTGGATCTTTTTGTCAATATTAATAATTTGAAAATTATTTTTATTTGACATGTAAATTTTTTTGTGTTTTATACATGTTTGTTTTGGTTACATTTATTGATTGTTTGTTTAATCAATCGAATACATCAATTGTATTAATCGACCTTTCTGGTTTTATAATAAATGATGAGGATCAAGACACCCTTGGTAGCTAGAACTCCAGCCCAAAAGGCTGAGTTGAAACATATGAAGTATAATCTCATGGAGATTGAGATGGGCCCTAGGATCCCTAGAGATGACACTGATGAGATTATGGCACACATTATTCATATGAACAATGAGATCTAGGAATTTATCGGATGAGGGGCCTTTGATTGAGATCCTGATATTGCGGGGATGATAGAAATTTTCTTGAATTCTATCTCTACCTCACACCTTCGAGCATTGTACGAGATTTCCATATACGAGGAGAGTTGTGAGACTACTTTGCGAGAGTTCCTACGTCACCTTGTACGGAGCGGCGTGTTGAAATGTATAAGGCCAAACTTGCCCATGGTCTTAAGGAGTGGCCATGGGATTAAACTTTATTAGCTTAGAGGTTTGATCTACACTCCACCTGAGGAGTTAAGAGAGGTGGTGTAAGGGTCACTTCCAAAGGCAATGATCGTCTATAACTATTGATGCCCTTAGTCATTGAGATTTGAAGATAAGGCAGTTAGTCACCAATTAGTCTCAAGATTTGATTATTTTTTGGACATGTCTTAGGTTACTCGTACACTGAGCTTGTTGTTTTGTTTGACTTTTAATTGTTAACATTTATTTCTATGTTGAGATAATAAATGTCATTAGCTACATTCATTAATTTTTGGGCTATGTATTATGTTCAATTGCCTTGTTATTGTGGATGCAAATATTTGTATAAAGACAACTTAGAGACCAAATCTTATAAGTTGGGATAATGATCATTTATTATCCTTGAAAATGGATTTAGTGTAATTAGTTATTGAGACTGATATGGTAATAGAACACTTAGTGGGTTGTTCAATTCAAAACTTATATAATTGGTTACACTAGTTTAATTTATGGATGGATGGTAAATGCTCGTGCATTGTTATATCTCCTCATTGAGTGTAATTTTGTGTTGTAGATTTCTATTTAATAGGACTATTGCTATTAAATCAATTGTCGTTGAGCTGAACAAGGAGAACAAACTCAATGGTGATAATTATGACATCTAGGCTATAAAAGTCCAATATGTGCCTGGAAATCAATAAGTCCATGATCTTTTGGAGAGGATAATGGTTGAACTTAAGGAGGGCATTACCACTCAACATAGGCATGATCGTGAGGCCTATGAGCTTGAAAAAAGAAGAACACCACTACTTGTTTTGTCTTGTTGAGTGTAATGGATGACGATATTGCTAAGAAATTCAAAGGCTTTGAGTTTGTGAAGGATCTCTGAACTATGTTGAAGGAGAAGTTTAATGGTATGTTACTGACTAAGTTCCGGTCTTTGCCCATTGAATTTGATACATACCAGAAGCGTCCTAATCATACAATGAAGAGGCTCTTGAGACAAAAGGAAAATATGATCAGTGAGTTTAGCGATGTCGATCACAACTTGACAGAGGAGCAGAAAGTCCATGTAGTGATTCGTTCCTTACCGAGCACTTTAGACAATATGAAGCTACACTTAATGCATGATTCTTACATCCAAACATTTGATAATGCTATGTGTCACCTTACCATATGGTAGCCATTAAGATCAATGTTGAGGCTTATGTGGCTAAATTTGGGTCCCAAAAGGGATCATCTAGCAAGTTGAAGAAGAAACAAAAGGGATTCTTCTTCAAGAACAAGGGACGAGAGTTTAAGGAAAAAGGGAAACCAAAAGGACAAAAGAAGAATAAGTACAATGGCAAGTTTAGTGTTTCCAAGATGAAATGTTATAATTTCCAACAATGGAGGCATATTGCAAAAAACCACACTTCTCATAAGAAGGTACAAAACCTTTACTTTTGGTTAAGTTATGCATGTATGTTAAGTATTGTATTCCTAACTGAATTTCATCCATAGTGGGTGATTGATTTAGGAGTGACCGACCACGTAAGTAAGGAACATGAGGCATTTGCCCAATTCCCGACGAGTCCCGTAAGGAACAAAGTGGATCTATGTTAGGAATAATGCTAAAGTAGATGTCAAAGGCATAAGCATGTGCATGCTCACCTTACACAGAGGTCGAACCTTATTATTGTATGATGCCCTCTATTCTCATGGGATACAAAGGAACTTGGTTTCTGTTATGTCTTTATGAAACATATATTAGCTTTATCTTTTATGATGAAAAATTTGATTTGTTTTTAGTGATACTTATTATGGAGCTAGTTTTACTATAAATGTTTTCATTGCAATGGATTTAGAACATTTTAATAACAATGATCCTAGTTTTTCTTATGTTGCTTCTAAATCGATTCATATGAACGATGTTAATCTATGGCACGTTAGGCTAAGCCACATTGGACAAGACCATATAGGACGTCTAGGCAAGGCTAATCTGTTAAGTAATTTGTGAAAACTTGAGTTACCAATATGCTAGAATTGCCTTAAGGGAAAACTAGTGTGGGAACCATTCAAAAAAGCAACTCGAGTGGAGTACCCATCACAACTTATCCATTTTCATGTTTGTGGGCTAATGAATATGAGAGCACGACATGGAGCTTACTACTTTATCACATTCATATATGAATATAGATTTATGAACTAGTGGGAGAGTAAGAAGATGGCATGGTAACTGAGTTTGAATCTAGAGACATCACTTTCTTAGAAAAGGTATTTTCAAAGTTGGGATAAATGAATAAAAACTTCACTTTTTATGAAACACATGAGCCTGAACATTCAAGATCACTCCACCTAAGTGGGAGAGATCTTGTGGCTAAAGAGGAAGGTTTAAACCATCCACCTCAAGCTAGTGCGGATGTTCCTAATCCAAATTCAAGTGGGAGTATGAATCCTAATTTGAGTGGGAGCGAAAATCCCATTTCAAATAAGAATATTCTTCCCAGTGGGCGTATACCAAATCTTGACGAATACATGCGATTCATGTTTCAAGAGGCGGAACTGTTGCGTAAGTTAGCGAGAGAAAAAGTTCTACAACGACACTTTTCAAGACAATATTCGAGTGAAAGCTTTCTTAGCAATCCCACAAGATAAGAAAGCACCTGCAAACATGCAAGAGATTATCATATCTCTAGCTAAGGATGAATGGACTAACTTAATTGAAGATGAAATGGTATCGATGAGTTTAAACCATGTTTAGGAACTGTTTGAACTCTTTGAAAGTCAAAAGGCCATTGGGAATAAGTGGATACACACGATTAAGCATTTTTTCGATGGAAAGCCCATTAAGCGAAAAAAGTTGTTTAGTTGCTAAAAGTTTCACACAACAAGAAGGAATCAACTACGACGAGACCTTTTCGTATGTGGACCTCGAGTTACATCAAATGGATGTATGTGTTCCTCAAACGGGAATTGGATGAAAAAATCTACATGGTGTAATATGAAGGTTTCATAATCCTTAGCAACGACCATAAAGTTTGCAAACTGAAGAGATCAATTTATGGTCTCAAGCAGTTTTCTAGGCAAAGGTACATTTGATTATCTCATATGATTTCAAAATGATTGATGAAAACCATTGTGTGTACTTTAAACGCTCGAGAGCCAAGTTTGTCATTCTAACTTTGTGTGTAGATGGCATCCTTATTGCTGGAAATTATTTGACGTATATCAAAGACTGATTTTCAACCAGGTTTGAGATGAAAGACATGATTAACGCAGAATACATCACTTGGGGTTAAAATCTTAAGAGATCAGTCCAAGAAATAATTATCTCATTCTCAAAAAGGATACATCGACAAAGTCTTAGAACGATTGAACATGCAAAACTATAATCACATTGAAACCCCAATAGCTAATAACTATAAGCTTAGGCAAAAGAAGTGTCCAAAATTGGAAAAAAACAAGGAACACGTGAAGAGTGTTCCATATGTCAATGCTATAGGTTATCTAATGTACGCAAGGATATGTACTAGACATTATATCTGATTTTTTGTTGGTTTGCTAAGTAGATTACAGTAAAACCCTAGAGAATTGCACTGGAAAGTAATAAATAAGGTTCTAAAATACTTGAAGGGCGCTGCTGATTACGAACTATGTTATCAAGGGAAGGATCTGCAATTGAAATGATACACAGATGCAGATTTGGGAAGAGAAATGGATGAGAGGAAATGCACTTTTGAATATGCGTTGTTGCTTAAGAATGGAGTTTTATCCCGGAGAAGAGTATGAAGCTGATTTGTATTACCTTGGCATGGTTTTTAGTCCATTAATGAAATCATATTTTCTTTGCCAAGTTCATAATTTTGCAATACACATAAGAGAATGTTGTGAATTCATATTCATGAGTGAAAAGCATGTTGGACAGAAAAGTAACATACTCACACGGATATTTACCTTAGTTTTGTAGTATGTGGGACAAAGATTGAGATGAGATTGATTTTGAACGTGGAGTCGAAAGCACAGTCATAATCAATAGGCCATTTTACATTTTACAATCGTAAATTCATTGTAAAAGGAAAGAAATTCGCATGGAAATGTGTGTACTCCTTAGGATAAGATCCTATGATGATCATTAAATGATCATAGGCTAAAATGAGAGACTTTATCGTGTTCTTTCTTAAAAGCCATAAGTATTCCCATTAAGGGATGGACTAAGTTTAGATGACAAAATACATTGTAAGCAAAACTTTTGTGTGGTGTTACAAAATTGTATAAACATATGTTCCTGCAAAAGAATGAAAGAGCATCATAACACATGATTATACTATATGTCTTATATACGACCATGTGAATGGAAAAGATAATAAATAATGGTCTCACATTTTTGGTGTGAAACCCTGCATGCAGTTCTTGGTGGCTCAACTCTTGAGACCAGTAATACATTCAAAACGTTTAGTTTGGTGTATCATTAATAGTCATGATTGATTCGACTAAGCATAGCATGCTGAGCGAGCGAACTTGGCTAGAATGGGTTGTCTAGTGTAAGAGAGGAAGATCTTTTTTTTTACGCATTCTCTTTAGTCTCAATTTTTGCATGGCATCCATCATTGTTTGCCATATAATATGTGAACATGAATAAAGATTCCTTGATATCAGAGTTGCGAGCGAAAACATTGTGAAAAACGTTCTAGGGAAAAACATATACATAATTTCTTTTACAGGTTAAAGCTTGTGTTGAAGGCACAAACAATAGTAGGATCTGATTTTCAAGAGCGTTATACAATCTTGATAAGTATATAGTGTTTATGCTATTGACATATGATGATCACGTGGTCTATTTGCCTATATGACAAGGTGATCGAGTATGATGGAACGAGAACTAATCATGTAGCATGACGAAGGACCATATCATTATATGTAAGTGGGAGATGTTGTGGGGCTTTTAATAGAATTAAAAAAGTCCAACTAGAGTGCATACATACTAAGGTTACGTGTTGGAAACCCTATTGAGCAAGTGAGACACAATAATAGAAATAGAAAGTGAGAAGCACTCTTTTCCTCTCCATGTCATCGCCCTTCTCTCTCTCAGCGGAAGAATTTGTTCTTCTTTTTGGATCATGGGTGATCAACATTGAGTTCTTTTTGTGTTTTGATGATGTGCAAAATAGTTGACCTAAAGAGAAACAAGTTGGAAAGCTCGAAATTGCGAAACAAGTAACTGCAAGTGCTTCACGTACGTCAGAAGTATGTCACGTAAGTGAGATAGGGTCTAAAGAAAAGCAGAAGCTACTGGAACCCTCTGAAGCACATGTCACGTACGCAAGGATAAGTTCACGTAGGTATGTTATGGTTGACATACGTAAGATATAGTTCACGTACACAAAACTTCCTCAAAGATGATCAACATACGTGAGATCAAACAAACGTATGTAAGCTAAAAAATTTGCAGATGACGTACAAGAGAATGAAGTGATGTAAGTGAGAATGGCACAAAAAGTTGTAACGGCTACAAACTGTCTCCAACTGCTAGTTTCTCAATCCCAACGGTCATATGGATTAAAGAAGCTATAAATACATCAAGGAATGACAGAAAAATGAGGATGATCATTTGCTTTCAAGGCTAAAAATTTGTTATCATTCCATCACCCCGAAAACACCAAAATCAAGCTAGAGAGAATATCAAAAGCATAGTGTCAACACATGTACTCTAGCATAGTGCTTCATTGTTTGTAAACCAGTTGTATACACTTTGAGAGTGGGGAAGGTTGGTTGTAAACCTATAAAAAACAACATTGTAATGATCTTAGAGGTATGAGTCGTAATCAACCTCAATGGCCTTAGAGGTATAAGTTGTAATCAACCTCAATGGCTTTAGAGGTATGAGCAGTAATCAACCTTGTTGGCTTTAGAGGTATGAGCCGTAATCAACCTTGTTAGCTTTAGATGTTTGAGCTGTTATCAACCTTGTGTGGGCTTTAGAGGTTTGAGCCGCAATTAACCTTGGTGTAAGGCTTTGTTGGATTGAGCCGTAATCAATCTCCATTAGTGAAAAGCCTAAGTGAGATTTAGGTAGTGGACGTAGGCATGGTTGGTCGAACCACTATAAAAATCTTGGTGTTGTTTTTCTTGCCTCACTCCAACTCGCTTCCACTCTCTAAACTTAACCAAGGCATCCCCAGGAAAATTCTCCAACAAGTGTTATTAGAGCGGGTCTCCGTTCTAGAAGGCTTAACAACCTTGGAGCAAAGATCATACATCATTAGAGATGCCAAATTTGGTACTATCTTCTCAATTTTCTCAACTCTTATCATTTCTTTTAAATTGATATTGTTTTGATTTAAAAGGGGGGAGAAAAAAAATTTTTAAAAATTATGCACCAATTGATTTTTAAAATATGGGGAGAAATGATGGTTTTAAAATATTTTGAATCATGCACAATTTACTTTAAAAGGGGGAGATTAAACCAAAAGAAAAATTTTGAAATTTTTTCTTAAAT
>CAODLS013958674.1:0-12414 GCA_948243855.1 Flueggea neowawraea
ATTTATTTTGTATATTTACTTTTATCTTGTATAGTTGTATTTAATTAATTTAGTCAAATGTATATGCTTTTTTTAATTAGAATGGATGGATGACCTCGTGTATATATTGAGAAAGAAGTTTTTATAACTATTGATAATGAGGCTATTTTGCAACTCTTTCAAAGTATAATGACACGTCGAAATCAACCATCATTCTCGGCTAGAGTGTACAAAAATAATTATATAATTACTACATGTATTCAAATATATATATATATATATATATATATATATATATATATATATATATAATTGGGATTTTATCTCAAATATTCTAAAAATAAATTTAAATTTCTAAAATGCATGAGCATCTAAAATGTATACAAAAATGAAACATCACTTATTGCAATTTCAAAATTGCTCAAATTTGACATTTTGACCTTGCATTAGAAATTTGACCGCGTATTGACTACACGTTTGACTATATACCAGAAAATTTGACCACACGACAAAATGAGTACAAAACGAGAACAAACTAATCTCATTATTCCAGATACGAAAATGAGTACAAAACAAGAACAACTCATTATTTCATACTAAAATAAGTACAAAACGAGAACAAATTGTTCTCATTATTCCAGATATGAAAAATGAGTATAAAACGAGAACAAATTAAAAACAAACGAGTACAAAAATAGTGAAAACAAGCAAATGCATATAAAATTGGGTACAACTTGAACACAAATGAATACAAAACGAAAATAAAATGAGTACAATCACCAGGTACATACAAAAATTAAGTACAAACTAAGCACTTTAATTGCTACAACATTATCAATTTGTACCCACACTCACATCCGCCAAAAACTTAGAGAAGAAAACAATGAGGTTTCCACTCTAATAATTTCTGCAAACCACTATGATTGAATAGTTTCACCTATTGCCTCTATTACAATATGATCAAATTTCCCTTTTTTCCTATTGACCAATTCCCCAATCATCCACACAAGATTGCCCCTTACTGTACAACACAGACAACCATTGTTCAACATAACTATATCTTTAGCCCTAGTAGTCTTTACAGTCACCAGAGAACCATAGGTGTCTATTTCAACAAACCGAAGTTTTGTTTCATCTTTTGTTTCTTGTTTCTCAAGAACCTAATGGAAAATAAATGAAGACCAAATAAGACAATATAGTAAAAAAGAGAAAAAAAAAACAAAAACAAATTGTCAAAATCAAGCATTGCATAGTTACACTAATCTATGACATTGCAGCAAGAAAGGTCATTGAAAAATAGTTTCTTTCTTTTGTAGATAATAAAAAAATATCAGTAAAAATATAACTCACATCTTCACGATCAACCAAACCAACAAAACGGCCTCCACTAGCCCAAATTCTGTCAACCATTGCAAGCACCATTTTATTTATTCTCCACTTTGTGTTTCCTAAGGTATCTAGGGCCTGATAAATGTCAAAAAAAAATTATTATCCCAAAAATACAGAGAAAGGTGCTCAAGAGTGTAAGAATGAAGTTGGTTATGACTAGCAATCATCTTTTAAGATAAATTTCCAATCATCCTTAATGGACTTAACAGAAAAATTTGAAGAATTATTGACATAAAACCTCAAAAACAAGCTCTAATATTTGGTCATTATTTGAACAAAAATAGTTCATAAATGAATTCTGCCAATCATAAAACTTGTTGCCAACCACACAATGAATACAAATCTATAACTAAGAATACATAAGAATTTAAAAACCTAATTTAAAAAAGTAAATCAATGTAGATCCAATTGAGGCAATTGCCAAAATAGACGATAAAAAGATGCTAAAAGAAAAAAGATTCAAACGGACCGAAGATGAAGACAATCACCGCTGCCTGTTCAAACGGAAGCAAGAAAGATCGATGGCTTTCACTAATGTCGTCTATGCCATCGTTTTTACTGTCATTAACACAACGAGAGAGAGATCATTGATGGATGACAACAACAACAATGAAGAGAGACACAAAGCACTTGTCTACAAGAATGATGGAGAATTGAAGAACGAAAGGAGGAGGGCCATGTAAAAAGGAGAGAGAAAATGAAAATTAGAATGGGTCTCAAATAACACGTGTATTTTACGCTTTCTCCCTTGTATATTTAGGCATTTCAGAAATTTTAATCCTACCTTTAGCATTTTTGAAATTTTAATACAATCATGTATATAGTAGAAAATATAATTGTAAAAGTGGATTCACAAACTAATTTCCCTAAAAATTTAGGATGAAATTTTTTGGACAAATATACCCCTATTTATCTTGATATATTTGTGCCAAAAATCTTTATTGTTAAAATAATTCACTCAAATCTTAGTTACTTATATTTATTTAAAATAAAAAAAATACACTTCCACAAATTTTAAAAAAAATTACACTTTTAAAATTTTAACTTGAACCTAGTAAAAATTATATTATATTTTCTGAGAAATTATTTCTTAGGAAGTGTATTTTCGGTAAAGTACGCTTTCTAAGAAGATTATTAAAATCAATCAAAAGCAAGGCCTTGGTGAAAATTTTGCAGAGTTCATAGGGCAGATAGTTTAAGACATTTCCAAAATTGTGGCTGTAGTTTAATAAAAAAAAAATAAAATGCCCTTGACCAATTTCTTCTCAATGTCTAGAATTAATTGTTATTTCTTTTTGTCTACTTTTAGGCTGGTTTAAAGTTCGAACCTAAAAAGTTGGTGTAGCATTAACGAAGAACTTGCACTTAAATCATCTTCGCATGAGTCACCTAGCTCACTCATCGCAACATGACCAAGATACAGCATAAAACGGAAAGACCTGAAACACAAGAAGAATCTCATTATGGTATGGATCTGGGGCAATGGAACAAAACATCTGTAATAGTAAAGGTGGAGATATCTCTTAACAACATTCTAAAATCCAACAAAATAAGATAACTTATACGTAATGAGATTAATTGTAGTACTAAAAAGTCATGAGTTCAATTTTCAATAAAAACAAATAAAATAACTTAATTGGCATGCTAGAATAAGAGTGCTGGTGTCATATTGTTAGGCTTAGACCTTAATTTATAGGCTACAACTGCTCTGGAATGTACAACTTGTGAGTGAAAAAGAATTTAACAAAGTTGTACCTAATTGTTAACTCATATAACTTAAATGACTGTACACCTCATGACTGATAAATTCTACCTATATTTTTAGGGTTAATAATATCGATAGTCACAAAAGTTTTTGCATTGTTCAGATTTGGTCACAAAAGGAAAAATGCTACGCAATGGTCACTTTTTACTTCAAGAAGGTCACTTTCGCCCTAAAACTCGCTAGACTGGACCGGCTGGACACAGGCGAATCGTTGGATCAATCATTCAGTGGTCACTATTTTTATTTTGCTTCAAAAAGGTCATTTTGCCCAGAAAACTCGATAGATTGGATAGGCTAGACACAAACGAGTCGCCGGATCGGTCAGTTAGGTAGGGTCAGACATTTCATTGTGACGTTGGCAAGAAACGTGTCCATGAGAATAGAGTTGACACGCTTGTGTGACACTTTATGTACAGTTTGTCGAGTTTTGAGCCAAAGTGACCTTTTTGAGGCAAAAAAAAACAATAGTGATCATTGTGTAATATTTGTTTTCTTTTGTGACAAAACCTAACCAATGCGAAAACTTTTGTGATCACCAGTATTATTAACCCATACTTCTACCTTAATATAACTCGTAAACTTTACACTAGTGCATGCATTTTGTACTTCGAATTTACTTGCTTAGAAGAATTCACCACAATTAATTGAACAAGTGGTTTGCATTTAACAAATCATAGAGAAAAAAAAAAGTTAAAACCAATCAAATCGATTATATAAACCAAATCGAACCAACACTGCATTCATTGTCTCGTTTCTCTTTTGTTTCAGCCCTAAATTTGACTATCAAGATGATCAGTTCATACATCATTGTCTGATTAAAAAATTTATCAATACAACAACATGGAAATTAATTCATTGTCGTTCAATGTTTGATGACGTGGCTTTGCACTTAACAAGTCATCAAGTTTGTTATCCAGCTCAACAATTTTGTTGCCAAGTCAAGGCATATTATTTCCTTCTGTTATAGTCTGGGTTCTGGAACTCTATGAATTTGTTTAGCAACACTTATATTTAGCATGCTTATAGCATTTAGCATCTAAAATGTAAAAGATACTTGTTATGGGAATAAGTAGCATGTTAGAGTAGCATCTTTTTCAAATTACACCATTTAGTATTATTTAATATTGTCTAATTCCATTTTTACCCTTATGTTATTAATAATTAAAATCATTTTTAAACTTTAAAGAGGTTGAAATTAGAATTTCAATCAAATTACATAAAACAAAATACTTACATCATTAAATTGTACTATTACAAACTACAAAACTCACTACATACTATAAGCTAAATATAAAAATTGTTGTTGTATCAAACGAGCCTATATGTTGTCTAAGTCATAATAAGGCCAAAAAACTAGGCTAATTTATATTCCACGAAACTCCGGAACTCGTGCCTCGTCACTGTTTCCATGGCTTCCGATGCAATTCCCCTCACAATCACAATGGCAAAAAGGAAATTTTTCAAGAAGGCAAGAAAAGAGATAATCCTTGATAGATTCAACAATTCACCAGATGAAATTCTCCACAAAATTCTCTCCTTCCTCGATGCCAGATTCGTGGTCCGAACCAGTATAATCTCCCGGCAATGGAGGCACTTGTGGAAGTCGCTTCCTGATCTAAACTTTGATGCTAATGGCTTCAGAGGCAAGAAAACTATTTTCACCAAAATGGTGATAACTTTTTTGTCTAAACTGTTGGAAATTTTATTTGTTTTATCGTTTTGAGTCAGTCATTTTCTGAATTAGAGTCTTTCATCATTTTATGAGTTAGTTAGAAGATTTAGTGGTTTAGTGGCCTAGTGTTTAGGATTGGCTAGGTTATGGAGAATATGCCAGATATGGTACCTAATCTTTAGAGACTTGAGTTGTGTTTTTTCCTATATAAAGGCTTCAAAGATTCTGAATAAAGTGAGAATTATTTTCAGACACATTACCTCTTTTATTCTTTGTTTTGTGCTAATCCTTTTTATCAGTGGTATCAGAGCTTGAACACTCCTGAGACCAAAGAGTGAAACACATGAGGCGGCCATCATCTACTTTACCTTTCCAAATGTTCTACCCAAATGTCCAACGATTCCATTTTTTTGCAAGCCACCATCCCTCGCTTTGATGGTCACTATGACCATTGGAGCATGCTTATGGAGAATTTTTACGGTCAAAAGAATATTGGTTAGGAGTTGAATATAGAATTCAAGAGCCACCAGCAGGTGCAGCTGCTTCAGATGTGCAGAAAGAATAAGTTGAAGCTAGAAAGCTCAAAGACCTAAAAGCAAAGAACTATCTCTTTCAGGCTATTGATCGTCCCATCTTGGAGACACTTCTTTGCAAAGATAAGCATATATGAAATTCAATGAAGAAGAAATATCAAGGCTCTTCAAGAGTGAGGCATGCACAACTTCAAGCCTTAAGGAGGGATTTTGAAGTTTTGCAGATGAAGAATGGTGAGTCCATTACAAGTTATTTTGGGAGGACTATGGAAATTGCAAATAAGATGTGGAGAAAAAAATAAAGATGTTACCGTAGTAGAAAAAAATTTTGCACTGATGATGTGAGAATTTAACTAAGTTGTTTGTTCAATTGAAGAATCAAAGGATGTTGATGACCTGTCTCTTGATGAATTACAAAGCTTTTTGTCGATCTATGAAAATAAGATGAACCGAAGTTCAACAACAGAGGAACAAGCTTTGAAGGCTTCTACCAATACTCATTCCACCAGCTCAAGAGGAAGAGGGAGAGGCCGAGGAAGAGGAAGGGGAGATCGAGGAAACATAGATGGCAACAAAAGTTTCAAAGAAATAATAACCAATTTCAAGGCAAAGGTACAGGTCAAGATTAAGATCATGACAAATCTAAGGTAGAATGCTTTAGATATCACAAATATGGTCATTATGCTTCTGAATGTTACGCTAGACCGCCCAACGATAAAGAAAAAGGAGAGAATTCAAATTTTGTGGAAGATAAAAAGGAATTAAAAACTTTGTTCATGGTTGTCCATGAATGAAAGATGACTATGTCAGATATTTGGTACATGGATACAGACTGCAACAATCACATGAATGGAAGTAAGTCTTCTTTTTCAAAGCTAGATGAAAGTTTTCACTCTAGTGTCAGTTTTGGTGATTTGTCTACTGTGAAAGTGATGGGAAATGGTGATATTAAAATAAAAAAATAAGAATGGTTTTATGGAAACAATTTCTAATGTGTTGTATGTTGCGTAACTTGAAGAATAACTTGTTGAGTGTTGGCTAGATGCAAGAAAAAGGGTATTCATCACAATTTAGAAACGTGCTTGTGAAATTTATGATCCTGTTAGAATTAGTGTTATTTCAAATATCCAGATGAGTTTTAACATGTTATTTGCAATGAAGATTGAAATTATTCAATCCTATTTGATGGCTAAAGTCAAGATCCCTAATGATTGTGGCATTTTCGTTATGGTCGCTTAAGTTTTAGTGGTTTGAAAGCTCTTCAACAGAAAAAAATGGTAACAGGCCTTCCAAAAATTATTGTTCCCTCCCAAATTTTGTGAAGAGTGTGTTGTTAGCAAACAACATTGTGCTTAGTTTCCTAAAAGAAAGTCTTTGATTTGTGGCCCAATAAACCCATCTTCTAAAGGAGGTAAAAGATACTTAATTACCTTCATTGATGATTTTCCCAAAAAAACGTTGGTTTATTTTTTATAGGAAAAAGTATAAGCTCTTACTACATTTAAAAGCTTCAAAGCTCTTGTGGAAATTGAAGCATGCAAGAATATTAAGTCTCTTCGAACATATCGTGGTGGTGAGTATTGCTCAAAAGAATTTGAAGATTTTTGTATGCAACATGGCATTCAAAGAGAACTTACAATTGCATATACACCACAACAAAACGGTGCATCAGAGCGAAAGAACATAAGAAGCTTGTTGACAAGAGGACGAGTTCCAAAGACCTTTTGGCTGGAAATTGTAAACTATAGTGTTAATATTTTAAACAGAAGTCCAACTTTTGTTGTTCAAAACAAGCCACCTAAAGAGGATTGGAATGGAAAAAGACCAATTGTTGATCACTTTAGAATCTTTGGCACATCGCTTACACCCATGTTCTAGATGAGAAAAGGAAGAAACTTGATGACAAAGATGAGAAATGAATCTTTCTTGTTGTAAGCTGTCACGATCCGAGATTAGACCATGATTGGTGTACGAGAAGAGCCAAACCATAAGCTTAGCCCATCTTGAAAGAGCAAAACTTTTGCTCAAATTGTTATTCCAAAATAATTAAAAAAAATTCATACATGTAAGAAAAATACTAAATCTAACAAACAAATATATATATAGAAAACCAAATTTTATTAAAACATAAATTTTCAAAGTAATATTTCTAAACAAGAAATCATACAAAAAATGTCAAATACTCATACAAAACCATACAACCACAAGTAGCCCGAAGAGAAGCATCTAATACAAAAAGATGGACTGGACCCGAACGAAAGGGTACTCATTGCTGGACGGAATGCCTCACTAAGCGCTAGACATCAGATGATCACAGTCAACAAAAACCTAAAGTGTTAGCAACAAAAAGGGGTGAGAATACTCAATGAGAGACAACACTCTAGAGTGCCTCCAAGACCTTACAAAAACCGTTTTGAAAACAATTCAAAAATACCACATGTAAGTATATGGTTATATAATATTAATATACACACTATATAAGTTAATATTACTTGTTAAATCTATTTCAAAAATAGTTCACAGAGATGGAATACAACATACATTCATACAAAATCATAAAATTTCTTATTAGTTAGTCAGATGGTTCCAAAAACGGATAATAGCCACTTCATCGACAAACAACCACTTAGGCAGCAAACAACCACTTAACCGTATAATATGTCACGGTCCAAGATTGAACCATGACGGGCATACGAGGCAAATTGAATCACAGACCTAGCTCATCCTGCACAAGCCTCGGAATAACAGAACATCTAACCAAAACATTCAACAACAATAATAATATTAATAATTAAACTATAAATAAAATAATTAGAAATCCAAATTTCTTTTATAAATAGAAAGATTTCAAAAGTAATATTTGGTTAAATAGAATATCATACACAACTATAAACCTACAAATCCCTTAGTGTTGAGCATCTAACATAAAGTACAGACCAGGGCTCAAACAAAAGGGTATCCACTGTCAATTATCCTCACTGGGTGCAGAGCGTCAAACAAATGCTATCACCGGGATAACCTGGAATGTTGGCCAATAAAAGGGGGATGAGAATACTCACTAAGGGATAACATTCTAGAACACCTCCAAGATCTCATATAAACCGTTTTGAAAATATTTTCAAAAAAATATGACATACATGTATATACTCATGTAATACTAATATACACACAAATACATGCTAATATTAGTTCGAAAACATTTCTCAAAACAGTTCGCAGACAAAGCAAACATCATGTAGTCAAACATAATAGTTATCAGATAAATATTATAATTGAGAATAAGATAAATATAATATTACAGACGACATGCAATTAATTAAATACTATGTATACAAAGTTTAAAACATATTCTGCTATCATTGATCATGCGCACATAATATACTGAAACTATGCCAGAAGGGATCACAGAAAGACTAGCAACCTTAAAAGCCTAAAACAGTACCTAGCTCAAAGGGCTAAATAACTGACAGCTTTATGGATCAAACAGTACCCGATACCAAAAGGGTCAGAAAGCTAAGACAAATAGACATAGAACTTATTAGTATATCTTCGAGCATTGGTCCACAGGCTCCAGTAGAATACACTCTAATAGGACACAACAAAAATATATTATACGGGTATGATCAACAATACAGTCTCACTATTGCAAAGATCAAATATAATCAACTATTTGTTCCAAAACATACTAGATAATTATTGCAAGTATCAGGCACGGTGTGACACCCACACTTTCATAACATGTATTCATAAAATCCATGACATATAACAATACTTATATATAAACGAATTTACAGCAAGTTCTTTAAGACAAAACTAGCAAAAGAGTCATAACAAGATGTTCGCAAATAAAATTAATAAACTCGTAAACATAAATATGTATCATATATTACAAGCCAAGTCTGGTAGACAAAGGTACAATGCATGATGATCCATGAAGATCTCATCCTTAAACCCTATATGCACACATGGTAAGGAGAGAGAGAGTGATCGTGATATCTTGACCTCTATCATGTTGATGTGTGCACAAGCCTTGAAGTCAACTGAAAAGCTAACTTGTTGATACCTAGGAAAAACTTTGCACTTTATATGAGTCGCAACTCAATGAGGAACCCAACATATATCAAATATTATGTAAAGATATAATATATACAAGCAATCCAATAGATAACAAATAAACTAGATATAATAAGTATGCAATGGAAGCCTGTTTCATTCTGTAATGGCCCAATATGTCAAATATTACCCTGGATTTCCAATATAATAGATCTAGATGATCTTTTGAATAGCAATAGAATTGACCCGAAGGTCTTACCAATATCCGATAGAATTGACCAATAGGTTTAATCAAATAAATCACTGTCTAGCCCAATATAGTAGAATGAATTCTAGATGTGGCTTCTATAACCAATATTTCCAATAGAATTGCATATACTTAAACACATTGGTCATACCATTCCTTTTAAGCCATATGGAATTAGATGCAAAACATATACGCAAATGTAGCTCAATATCATTTCAAATAACTCATGTATTGTGTCTTGCGCATCATAAACAATATTGTTGAATCAAAGGTGGTTCACATTTGATTCCGTCTATATTTTGATTAATGTACAAAATTTAGTAAGGTTATATTTAAGAATGAAAACAAATTCAAGATGAAAAAAGACCAAGAAAAGTCAAGAAAATCATGTTTTCAAGTCTAGGAGTCGACCTATGATGATTAATAGTCGGCTAATGCATGAAGAAACCATTTCAAGAAGTTCCAAACCTTGAGTAATCGATTGGTGGAAATGGTAAGTCAATTGGCGGACAAACAAAAGCTATACAATTGCTTAGTAGTCGACTGGTGAGACCATAAGCTAAAGACTTGGCAGTCGACTAGTGAAGATGGATAATCGACTAGTGAAGATCACGATTGCTCAAACAAAAGCTACAAAATTAGCCTTTTTTGTGGGTAATTTTGCTTCATTCACTTACACCAAAGTTTCACCACATTGTTTCTCTTTGTAAACACTTTGAGTTAGGGTAACTTTTGTTATTAGCCTTGAAAACAACATTGTAAATGCTTTAAAGGTGTCAGCCTAGAGAGAAATCAACATTGGGTTGGCCTTAGAGGTATGAGCTGAAATCAACCTTGAGTGCTAGGTTTTAGAGGTGTGAGCCAAGAATTAACCTTGTGCTAGCTTTGGAGGTGTGAGTTGCAATCAAACTCGTTGCAAGGATTTTTTAGATTGAGCCAAAATCAATCATTGATATAGTGGATTGGAAAAATCCTAAGTGAGGAGCTTAGGTAGCATGTTTGGTCAAACCACTATAAATCGCTTGTGTTTAATGTTTACTCTCTCAACTCTCAACAACTCAACTAAGAAGACCAAAAACACACTCCAACAAATATTCCAATGCATAACAGATAAGAATTCACCAATAACACATAATCAGACCACACACAATATCCCATACCAATAATTCCACATATCTCATATCATCCCATAGCGATAGCAATATATCAGACAATATACAAATATAGAAAATAAATCATGTAATGGGTTCACTCACAAGACAAAATAATTTTGAGTCTCCTAGCTCGCCTCTATAGCCTTTCCGCAGCCCTTCTCACCTAATACACATAATCACACAATTTTCTTTCAATACAAAATGCGTATGTACCAACATATGCATACGATGCTCGAATGGTGCATGTTTCAATGTTGACACTTCTAATATGTATGTATACACGCAATTTGGTATGAATTAAGATATTATCATATATTTTAGACCACTCTTATAATCGTCCAATATTCAATAACAGTTGATGGAATGCAAATTAAGCCTATTACACATTATGGCCAGTTTGTATTTTCCTCTCCCATCGAAAACCAAATTTAAACCACATATAAAGAACATATAATGGTTTACTTAGACAAAAAAGCAGACTCTACATCGTTCAAATGAAGTCTACGCACAATATCGAACTACAACTTTCTCCAGATTATACCTGTTTATACTTATTTGTATCCACATTCCGTTACACTCATATGCAACATCTAAAAATTTATATAATATATACTAGACACACCAATAAAACACTTTCATGTTTTACACTTTGACTAAGTCAGTCTATAAATGCCTCAAAATAAGGTTGCAATACATAATAAAATCTAGATACAAATAGACCTATATCCCAATTCATATGAGTTTATGCTTAATTCGTGCTCCAATCTCTTTATTAAACATTCAGACATCTAAATGCATGTTATAATGAATATTAAACAAAGAAGAATGGAGAAAATCACTTACTTTTTTTGTAGAATGTTGTAGACACAAAATCAATGAGTTATAGCTTTCCTATCAGCTAGTACATGTAAAACAAATGATCGTAGCTATATCAGCTACGTAAACCTCCTTTAAATCAACACAATGGACTTCTTTGAAATATGTTCCTATCGACTATTTTTTTCAGAGGCTTTCCTCTTTACGCAACTCCTCATACTCCACTACTTTGGCCACCATTTCGTAGAAGTCTCGGAACTCCATCCCTTGAAATTTCTTTTGTAATTCCAACTCTATACCTCTTTGGGCCATCTTCATATATTTATCTTCTGGGATTTTCACCTTGCATCTTTGTCTCATGGATTTGAAGCATGCAATATAGTTGTCCGCCCCTTTCCCGACTTTTTGGGTCACCCGGGACAACTCGACAATATAGATCTCAGGATGAGTCTGGAAGAACTGTGTATGGAACAACCTCTGCATGTCCTACCATGAGACAATATAGTTAGGAGGTAATGAAGCATACCACGAGAACGCTGCATGTGTCAATGAATTTGGGAACAGTCGTAGGAGAGTGTTGAAAAAGTTCTCGTAGCTAAAGAATTCTCCACACTGTGTGGTGAATCTTGCCACATGTTCTATAGTGGATTGGCCATCATCTCCCAAAAAAAAATTGTGAAATCAGGTATCCTCACTCCCTTGGAAAAGGGTTCACGGTCGATGTATTTCGGGTAGGACTTATGGAACTCTAGCTTAGGGATATGCATATATCCTGGGCCAAGCATTTTCAGTACGAGTTCTCTCAT
>CAODLS013960112.1:0-14674 GCA_948243855.1 Flueggea neowawraea
TGAAGCAGTTGAATATGGGATAATTGATGGAGTTATTGATAGAGATAGCATTATTCCTTTGGCTCCCGTGCCAGAAAAGGTGACCCCAACCTTAAATTATGAGGATATGCGTAAAGATCCAATGAAATTCTTGACACCAGATGTCCCTGATGATGAAATCTACTAGTTTTTGGAACTTGTTACAGGTATATGTCCACTCTACTTCTAATGTTGTGCAAGACTTATGGCCTTTATTTGACAAAATAAGATCTCTTCGGATCTGAATCATACATGAAATCTTGAAATGGATTAATCTTCTCTGACATATTAATGACTGTTTTACTCTCAAGATGGAATTGTAATTTTTAAAACAATTTTTGAGATCAGCTACTGAATCCTCTTCTTTTTGTTTTTTGTCACAGAGCATGTTCCACTGGTGGCAAAACAGTAATTTGGGATTGGAGGAATGCAGGGCTGAACAAGTGAGACACTGTGTAATTTGTGATCTGATCCCTTTTGGTAGGCTTCTGAGACTTGGATGTTTCAGCGTATGTTATTGATCTAGGATAAAATTGTCATGATTTTTTATATCACTGTCAAAGGAACGTGAATTATGCTTCAACTAGTTTTCAACTACTTCCAATCCTATATCACGTGTATGATGCAGGCATGCCGACCAGATACTTTCAGTTTGCATTTTGTAAGTTCTTTTTATTTTTATTTTTTGAACTTGATCCGTTTGACTATCAATCTCAAGCCAAGTTTACTTCAAGAAGTAGATCCATAAATTTGAATTAAAACCTATTTCTTACTTAGATGAATTCACAATTGTGTTGTGAAGTTCAAAATTTATTATTTACATATGCATGTTCATCCGTTAAGAACAGTTAAGCGAATTCTATTAATTTTGTGTCATGGCTTGCGATGTCTCTTTTTCTGGAATAAAAAGTCACTCCACATATGCACCAACTCAACTATGTTAATCCAGCACACATGCTATCAATACTCGGGTTAATCTTATTCACAGTCATCATGAATTTCAATTTGTTGTTGCATGGTCATTGAACTCACTTTTGTTTCAAGATGGTAATTCGATATTGATTTTTGTTCTTAGACGGTCACTTTAGCTGGATTTTTCAAATGTTCAACTCAGAACGATGATTAGGCATGTCACGTCACTGAAAAATGCTATGTAGATACTGAGTAGATATCCAACCAAAACGAACCAAAATTCCTACCCAAATTGAAACTCGACCTACCCAAAAACCCTACTGACCCGGACAATAGGACAATCCCTAATCCTAATCCCGACAATAGACCAAACCGCTTCTTCTTTAAGCGGAACCCTAGCAAAAAATCGTCGCCCCTCTTCTTCTTCTAATAGAACCATCGCAGCCCGCCTCATCCTCCACTTTTTTCTTCTTCTTCTGTCGGCCTTCCTCTATTCGACATTAAACCAAACCTCCTCCCTCCCTCTCTCTCTCTCTGTCTCTCTCCTCTTCGATGTTGTTGTCAGTTCGTTATTCTTAGCCACGCCGAGCCTAGAGCAAGAGTTGGCATGTGCTTTGATTTGTTGAATGTTCGTTAGACTTTACTTGGACTTATGAAGGTTGTCTATTAATTCAAGTAACTTATAATGTACAACAGGATTGTTGACTTCAGCAGAGAACACATTTGTAGTAGAGAACAATTCAAGTGATGAAAGAGTTGCTAGAGCATTTATAGGAGGAGTTTGGGGTTAAGGGTGATGTTAGGTGGAGTTTGGGGTTAAGGGTGATGTGGGTTTGGTGTGTTTGGGTGGGTTTAAGAATGTGTTGGTGCTTGCAGAGATGTGGGAGTAGTGAAATACATTTGATAGTTGGTTTAATTTTTTGATTGATTGGGTTGTTGCATAGATGGAGATGTTGCAGAGATAAAAGATGGAGATTTTTTTATTTTTGTCTTTTAATTTTGAAAACTTTGATGTCTGTTGTTTATGGGACATTTGTTGAGGAGGAGAAGAAATTGTTAAGATCAATCGATTACAATGAGTTGTAAATCAAATTGAGAAGGGAAAAAGTTGTCCCCCGAAGAAGAACATTATTAAGCACATAATGAATTGTGATGGCAAACAATTTTGACTTCTGTTGGTGGTTTTTGTTCGTCAATTAGACCTGGAGAACCTCTGCACTCTGTAATGTGCTGGTAATGGAATGGGGAAGAACATTTGTCTTATGCCTTTTGGCTTTATTATTGGAAAGATGATACTTGATGTAGCCTGAAGTGTGAAATACAGGTTCAAGACCCAAATTATAAAATACAGATCGGTCGTGAATAAGATTAACCCCAATACTCAATTCAACTAGGTTGATTTTGCCGACCATGGGAGTAGGGATGACAATAGGTAGGGTATGAGTAGGGTATACAATACCCTTACCTGTAGTTTATATTAAGTATCCATACCCTACCCGTATATGTGCAGGTGACAACAATTATTACTCGTACTCTACCCGCAAGGTATCTGTTTATTCGTATGGTACTCATTTATCCGTAGTTTAAATTTAATTAATTAACTTAACAAATAATATACCATCAATTTAGAACAATAGATTAGAAAAATACCCGAAATAATATGAATACTATATTCACACAACATAATATAAAAGTTATAATTTATAACTAAATGTAGTTAATGAAATAGTAATGTGATAAGTTATCAATTGAAATTTCTAAATTGTATTTTCACGAACTTGTCTGAAACTTATTTATGTTTTGTCTAAACTATGTTTATATTTCAGAGTTTTTTTAAAACTTCTTTATAACTTATTTATACGTTGTTTATATGTTGTTTATAAGTTATTTATATGTTATCTATATATTGTATATATGTTGTTTATAAGTTATATATATGTTGTTTATACGTATTATATATATTTATATATTGTATATATAGTATGTACAAGTTACAAATATAGTATAAACAAGTTAAAAAATTAATACTTGTATGTTCTGTATTTCTGTAAAAGATATAAAAGTTACAAACATAGAATAAACAAGTCATAAACATAGTACGTACAAGTTACAAACATAGTATAAATAAGTTGTAACACTAATACTTGTATGTTTTGCATCTTTGTATAAACAAATCATAAGCATAACATAAATATAGTATATACAAGTTATAAACATAGTACAAACAAGTTATAAAACTAATATTTATATGTTTTATATCTCTGTAAAAGATATATAAGTTACAAACATAGTATAAACAAACCCTAATTTTTTAAAAATATAATAACACCAATAGAATATCAACAACATTTCAACAACATATAAACAAGAGTTGGTAAATTTGAAAACATCATTTGTGAATTTGAAAAAATTGAAATGTAAATATGTAATATACAAAAGTGAGTAGTACCAAATAAATATTGTAAAATATCGTATGTGCATTGTGTAAAAATCACTATATATAATACATGCGTGTGTGTATATATATTGTGTACATATATATAACATGTATATATAATACATAATGTATTCATATATTCTATATATATACATGTTTTATATATTTATTATATATATGTACACACACATATGTGTGTGTGTGTGTGTGTGTGTGTGTGTGTAAGTGTGTATTATATATATGTAGCGGGTATGAGTAACGATTACGAATATTATCCAACGGGTAAGGGTACGGATACGTGTACGGATAGGATATTCCTATATTCATACTCTACTCATACTCGTACAGTAAAATACGGGTATTATCTGTACTCATACCCATACCCAGTCAAAACGGATAATACCCTCGTTGACTGGATACGAATAGGGTCGGTACCCATCGGATAAGGTATAAATTGTCATTCCTACATGGAAGGGAATCTGAATATTATTGGAAAAGGAAGAAATAGAATTACAGATGGGTTTGAACCCATAAATGTCACAATACAGCAGATTATAGAGCTGAGCAGAAAATTCAATAAGACTATGCTCCTGAAAGCTAGAACTAACATAAAGAGTTTGCTTAGCAAGCCAATGAGCAGGAAGGTTAGGTTCTCTTTAAGGTATGAACCACTGAAATGTCCCTCTCTCGCTGAATCAAATGCCAGATTGACCATATCAATCTCTATTTTGTAATACTCTTTTATTATAAAAAAAAAATCGGTCCCAATATGGGCCAATTATTGTTGACACCCGACCCCGGCGAGATATAAGAAATGGCGATCGAATAAACGAGTGTGAGAGAGCAAATATATTGTTTCAAAATGGTAGTCGACACCAATCTTTTTTCGAGGTGTGATTGACCACCTAAAATATTAAAAATAGGTATGCGTTTAAAAGGGAGAGTTCGGGAGTATGGTTACGCGTAGGGAAAAAATCTTCACTCATACGACGCCCGTCCAAAGATTGGTACATCTAATTATGTGTTATTTACTTGATTGGAATTTGATTGAAATGAATTTATTTATTTTATTGGGGGCATTGAGTTTTTTTGGAAAAAGGACTTGAACTTGGAATGATATCACAAGCGCCTACGTACCCGCGTTTATATACGAGATCAAAACTCACGTAGTTCGACCCAATGGTGGGGGGAAGAATCGAATAAATTACTCAAAAGAGTTTAAATTATTTTGAGATCTCTTGCAATTTGTGGAAAATATATTTTCGGAAATTTATTCAATTTCATTTTTCATGATTTAAAATTCTCTTTGTAAAATATCTGATTCAAAGAGTGGGACAAAAACAAGGTGTTTGTTTTTATATTTCATTTATTTGATTTGACCAACCAATTGAAGAAACTGAATTTCGTAATTATTTAAAATTGGATCTTCCAACCAACTGTTAAAATCCAATTTATTTAAACGAACCTTCCAAACAATTAATAGAACTTAATATATAATAATATTATTTATGTTATTATCATTTTTATTATATTTTTACACATGTTTTCAACCAACACAAGAAAATCTATTATTATCATTAATAATAAATAAATTTTAAACTTATTAAAAATTTGCAGTTGTATTTATCAAAAAATAATAATAAAATAAAATAAGACAAATCCCAGCGAAGAAAAAAAACGAGAGAGAGAGACCTTGGGATGACAGCACCTGCACCTGCAAGCCGAGAGATAGAGAGAGAGAAAGAGAGAGAGAGAGGGCTAGAGGACGGCGACAACAATCAAGCCGAGAGAGAGAGCCGGCGGCGGCCAAGGCAAACCGAGAGAGGCAAGAGGAGGCCGAGAGAGGCAAGAGGAGACCGAGAGAGTCAGAGAAGAAACCACTATGGTCAATAAGCAAAGGGAACAAACTCCATGGCGTCAAGGTCTCAAGTCTAATGTCCTGCTCCTTCCAAGTTGCGGGTTTCTTTTATTTGTTTTTTCCATTTTTATTTATTTATTATGCCTTTTTAGTTCTTTGTTTTTGTTATTCTGGTCTTCTCTTTTCTTCCTTTTTCTTTGCTACAGGGACAAGATTAAGAGAGGAGAAAAATGAAGGGTGAAGAAATTTAGTGGAAGAGGGGGACGTGGGTGACTGTTTTGGGTGGAAGAAAATGATTATTTTGTTGTCTTGAGGCGGAGGAGAGGCTCGGTGGTGAAGAGGGCTTTTGGAGGAAAATGAGTTTTTTGTTTGGAGGAGGAAAGAGTGATGGAAACAGTGGTGGTGGCGGAAGAAAATGGTGGTGTGGGTGGAGATGGTTTGGTAGTGAAGAGGGGTTTGGGAGGAGATGGGTCTGTGATGAATGAGAATGGCTCCCCCTTTTTTTTCTTGCCTTGTTGCAATGCTTGATTTATAGGCAGAAGAAACTTGTTGTCGAAGGAGTAAAAAAAAAAGTATGGCCAAGTTCGTTGATCTGTGATGATGAAGAACGTAGCCTTGTTGTCCATGCTAATGCCTATTATGTAAATCTACAGCTTCCCATTATTTTGTTTGTATTTTTTTGGGTTGGATTTGAATGAAATGTTGGGCTTGATTCAATTTCTGTAATGGACAAAACAAAATGGACCAAAAATTGAGAACGGGCTTTTGGATGAAATGGGCCCACATTATCATGTGTTTCGAAAACGGGCCACTAATAAATTAAGCATATGTTTGGTGAAAATGGGTCCAAATTAAAAGCCAAAAATTAATATCGAATTAGAAAGCCGAAAAAGCGAAATCGAGTTTTAAACAAAAATCGAATTCGAATTGATGTTTTTATTTTTTTTGAATTTTTGGTATCACCTAAAAATGGGTAATGATAGCTACCCCCTTTTGTTCATCTTCTACTAGTAGAAGAAGAACAAAACTCACAACTAGTTATTAAGGACAATGAAATGAAACGACATAGAACTTTACTCTAGAGGTCAGAAGCACTGAAATAAAACGACATGGAGCTCGACTCTAGACGTCGGCAATGAAATGAAATGACTTGGAGTTTTGCCTCCAGAGGTCGACAATAAAATTAAATGACTTAGAGTTTTGCCTCTAGAGGTCGATGATGAAATGACATAGAGCTTTCTTTATTTTAGAGGTCGACAATGAAATGAAATGACCTTGAGCTCGACTCTAGAGGTCAAAGACAATCAAAATTAAAAAGGATAATTCGTTTGAGGATCGACTTCAGGGACGATAAATGAAAGATTCGTTTGAAGATTGACTTCAGTGACGAAAATGAAAGCATGTTTAAAGATTGACTTCAGGGACGAGAATGAAAATTCGTTTGAGGATTGACCTCAGGGACAAGAATGAAAATTCGTTTGAGGATTGACCTCAGGGACGAGAATGAAAGTTCGTTTAAGGATTGACCTTAGAGACGGAAATAAAAATTTCGTTTGAGGATTGACCTCAGGGACAAGAATGAAGGCTCGTTTGAAGATTGACTTCAGGGACGATAATGAAAGTTCGTTTGAGAATTGACCTCAGGGATAAGAATAAGAATTCGTTTGAGGATTGACCTCAAGAACGAGAATGAAATTCGTTTGAGGGTTGACCTCAATGACAAGAATAAAAATTCGTTTGAGGATTGACCTCAGGGATGAGAATGAAAATCGAGCGAATGACAAGATGAATGAGACTTTGCTTTAATGAATGCATGCATGCCATCAATGTTATGAAAACACTTTTTTTTTAAATGAAGAATTCTTTTTTTTTGGTAGGATGATAAGCTCTTTTGTTTTTCAAAATTGGACATTGATGCATGATTGTCATGATGTGATAATGATTTTCAAAATCTTTTTGCCATCCTTTTGAAAGAAAAATATTTTTTTCTATTTTTTTGGCCCATTTTCATGTCTCTTTCTAGGTATTGTTTCGAAGTTTTCTCAAATTACCCCCTGGTCGGATTAAATCTCTTGAAACCCTTTTTTTTTTCAGATCGTCTTCCTGTCCTCTTTTGAAAAATTGCCTTTGGCACTCATGCGAAGACATCCTTATATCTTTTCCTTTTTGTTTCAACACTTCACGCCAAGATGTGATGCCCCTAGCCTTTTGTTACCTTCGATATATCTTGTCGCTTTTCATTTGCTTCAGCTCTCCCATTTTCTTTTTCCTTCTTTTTTGGTGTCCTAATTTTTGCCTAAATCGCCCCTTCGAGTTTTCAATCTAGCGAACCCTTTTTTGTCTTAATTTTTGCCTACGATCTAGCATACTTTTTTCTTTTTTGCTTTTGAGCTATCCAAAATTTTGCAACATTTGCTCATTCAGGTATGACTTTTGTTTGAACAAGCATTTGTTTCATTATTATCATCATTTATTTTTGTCTTGATGATTTGAATAGATTATGCATATCAACAGATAGATAATTTATTTCAACAGAGTGGCAATCAAAAAGATTAAAGGCTATTTTCAAAGAGAGAAGTACAAACAAACACAAGAAGAAACGTGGTTTCATCCTTTGGTTGAGATGGTTTGAGAGATCTTTCAAGTGACAATCCAGAGCTTGCTTTAATGGCCACTACTAACACTTTTTTTTGCTTCCTAATTTTTGCCTAGATCACCCTTTCGGGTTTTCGATCTAGCGGACTTTTCTTCCTTTTATTTTCTTTTTTTTCTTCGTCCTAAATTTTTCCTAGATCACCCTTTTGGGTTTTCGATCTAGCAGACTTTTCTCATTTTTTTTTTCCATTTTTTTTGTGTGACTGAAACTAGATTGTGTACCAAGATTCCTACGTACCTTCCAAAGAAGGATCAAGTCATAACGTAGTTCCATTCTTGCATAGTGGGTAGGCATTTCTCTTGTCATGATCATAATTGAATGGACTTCATTTTTTATTCTAGTTGAAACATTGTGGTGAGTATCGCCAAAGTATCAACAATTTGATTCTGCTTTTATGGAAAAATGTTCAAAGTGTATACTTCCAAATCTTCTTCCTCTTTGAGACACGAGCCATTGATAGGGCACTAACATATCACCCCAATTCCATGTCTTGAGGTGTTTGAAGCTCCATCAAAGAAATATTGTCCATGTTTCTTTTAAACCTTGGCAAAAATCTTCATATGACCATCTACATATTCATTGAGCAATGCCACTGATCTTTCTTCTTTCTTCTTTTTTTCTTTGCCTTTTTTTATTAATAGGGTTCTCAAATTCAAGCTCTAGATTGTCACTATAAACAGATATGAAAGAGAATTCCAAAGGAAAAACAAAGCAAGAACGAGGATAGAAAATGGAGAAAGAAATAAGAGAATGAACATGGAGGACTATATGAGAATGCATCATTTTATTGATTCACTAAAAACATAAAGACAAATTGTGCCCATTATGAAAAATTCTAGTAATGACTTTGGGCAGAGCCAACAAAAGATGTAAATGTCGCATTACTTTGGGATAATTTCAGGTAACTCAGAAGCTTTGCAATTTTTTTTTATTTTTTCTTCACTTTTTTATTTTCTTTTTTTGACTTTCATATAAAAACCGAAGAATTTTCTTACTGCATAACGGCATTTTGGGACAAGTTGTGGCTTCTTACGGATGACTGAACATTGGCAATAGCAGCAAAAGGCTCAATCTCAAGAGCATTCACAATTTCGTTCCCGCGATCTGGCAATGGATTTCCATTAACATCTGTCTTTGTTGGAGATTGGCTAAAATTTAACCATTTGGCATCTCACAAGGCTTGAACCTTGTATTTCAAAGCAGTGCAGTTTTCAGTAGAGTGACCTATAACACCTCCATGATAATCACACAGGCATTTTGGTCGTACCATCTAAGATAAGGAGGTTTAAAGGGCTTCATGGGTATTGGTGCGAGTTGGTGATTTTCGAGAGAAGTTCTGTGTAGGAAATTGGTATCGGCTCACTGGGTTTTGAATTCTCTTTGGTGCCTATTCTACCAAGAAATGAGCTCATGGGTTGCGCGCTCGTTGGTATAGAAGATGCAGATGTTTGAGGCCTGTTTGTTTGATAATTTGGCCTTAGAGTAGGGGAGTATGGGCGAGATCTTTGTGACACATCATTTACTTATGGGTAGATTGGCTAGTAAGGATTATAAACCAGGTAAGGATTTGTGGGAGGCTGCACATGATAACTAGGGTGATAATTCCCATATGCCCTCATGCTCACAGCTTGAATCTCTTCTTCTTTCTTTTCTCTGAAACTCTTTTTGTTCTCAGTGGATGAATCATGTATTTTTGCTTGCTTGATCCCTTCATCAATTCTTTTGCCAGCAATGACCAAATGCGAAAAGCTCTCAGAAGTGTGACTAACCAATTTCTCGTAGTATGGTGCTTTGAGGGTGCTGATGAAAAGAGTCTACAATTCCTTCTTTGAAAGAGGAGTTTGAACTTGTGCTGCAAAATCACACCATCGTTGAGCATATTTCTTGAAAGTTTCATTACTCCTTTTTTCCATAGCTTGAAGGTCAATTCTGCTGGATGCCATTTCCATTAGGTACTTATAATGGTTAAGAAAAGATGTCCTTCCAACCTCAAATCTTTGAACAATCCAATTTCACATACCAAGTCATGGCATTCCTCATCAGACTATCTTGGAAGAAATTAATCAAAAGCTTATCATCTTGAGTATAAGCGGCCATTTATCGGACATACATAGCCAAGTGAGTTGCGGGGCATCCTTTTGCATCATATTTCTCAAATTCTGGTACTTTGAATTTAGGCAGAATCACCACGTCAGTCACTAGACAAAGATCAGAAGTATTAATCGCACCGTAAGCATCAACTCCTTTAATTGCTCTCAATCTTTCCTCTAAACTTTCTAACTTCTGTTTTGCTTCAACTTCTACTATTGATTCCAAAATAACTTTCTTTTTTTGTTTCTTCGAAGTCATATATTATGATGGGATCATTCACATTCTCACCCTGGTTTGTGAAGTGTTGTCTAGGAGTTGTGGAAGCAAGGTAACCTTCTGAGGGATGTGGTTGCCCCTGGTAGGCCTTTCTTGATGAGAGTTATTACCCGTTGGTTGAGAATAATAAACTGGAGCAAATCTTGGTGGGAATTGAGGGTTTTCTATGAACGGTTCCCCTTCAACCATTTTCCCAACTTTAAAAAAATGCATGAGTTGCGTCATTTGTTTTGTCATCTCTTGCATTGTTTGAACAACCGTTTGCATTTCTTCCATTTTTTCTGACAATTCTTTGATATGATCTTCCATCCTTCGGGTCTTTCCTCGAGTATTGTATCTATGTTTAATTGGAGGAGGCAATGTTTGAGAAGCTACCCTTGTGAGATCCTTTTTTCCCCTAGAAGAGTTTTAAAAGGAGGGCATAAGTCGAATTCTTTTATTTTATTAATTTTTTAATTGTTTTTTTATTTTTTTATCATGTAGTGTCAAAAATCCATGATGCAATGCATACATGTATGAAAAAAACTCAGATTCTTTTTTAATTAAAAACACCCTATGGTATTATGTACATTATAGACGATGCATGAATGCAGATGTAAATCAAACTCCAAAACCAATGCAAACGAAATAAAATTTTAATTAATTTGTGATTTTGAAATATGAAAATGAGATAAATGCATAAAATATGATGCGAATGCAAATCAAAGTGCTGATAAAAAGAATAGCAAGCAAGGCTAGGAGTATTTACAATTGTAATGGATGATGGTGTGATTTATTCTAAACCTTGGGGTAGACGGTTCCCATATTGTTCCTGTTGCCACTCACTGAGCCAGCAAGGCATCTAATCCTCACCCATTATAGGCCTTAACAGAAAGGATTCAATCTGAGTGGGGGTTTCGTGAGCCCATGCGGAAATTGTGACAATCTCAAGAGAGTCTCAGTACTTTGCCCCTCGGTCTAATCCTAAAAGGTGAAGCTCGGTATAGATCTTATGCATGTAATAAAAATACAATAAAAAGAAAAATCAATTTCAATCAAGAAGCGAATATAACACATAATAAACAAGGCTTGACTCGCAAATAAAATTCCCCAGTGGAGTCGCCAAGTTGTCGACACCCGACCCCGACGCGACGTAAGAAATGGCGATCGAATAAACGAGTGTGAGGGAGCAAATATGTTGTTTCAAAATGAGAGTCGCCACCAATATTTTATCGATGTATGATTGGCCACCTAAAATATTAAAAATAGGTATGCGTTTAAAAGGAAGGGTTCGGAAGAACAGTTACGCGTAGGGAAGAAACCAACTGTACCCCTATGACACCTGTCCAAAGAACGGTACCTCTAATTATGTGTTATTTACTTGATTGGAATTTTATTGAAATAAATTTATTTATTTTATTGGGGGCACTGGGTTTTTTGGAAAATGGACTTGAACTCGGGGTGATATCTCAAGAACCTACGTACTCGCATTTGTATACGAGATCAAAGCCACATAGTTCGACCCAATGGTGGGGGGAAGAACCAAACAAATTACTCGAAGGAGTTTAAATTATGTTCAGATCCCTTGCAATTTGTGGAAAACACATTTCTGAAAACTTGTACAATTTCACTCTTCATGATTTAAAATTCTCCTTGTAAAATATCCGATTCAAGGAGTGGGACGAAAATGTAGTGTTTATTTTTATATTTCATTATATTCGATTTGACCAACCAATTTGAGATACTGAGTTTCGTTATATTAATCCAATCAACCAATTGGAAGGATTAGAGTAGTTATTTAAAATTGGATTTTCCAACCAACTGGTAAAATCCGATTTATTTAATCGAGTCTTCCAACCAACTGGTAAGGCTTAATATATAATAATATTATTTATGTTATTAACATTTTTTATTATATTATTACAGATTTTTCCAACCGACTGGACAAAAACTGTAATTATCGAAAATATTCTTCAAATCGACTGGTAAGACTTTCAATAAAAATTTCATTTATTAGCAATATTATAGTTATTATTGTTGTATATATATTTATTTGTTGTAGATTTTTCCAACCAACGGGAGAAAATCTATTATTACCATAATAATAAATAAATTTTAAACTTATTAAAAATTTGCAATTGTATTTATCAAAAAATAATAATAAAATAAAATAAGACCAATCCAAGCGAAACTCTAATACTATCCAAAACAAGTTAACCTAACCAAAATCAAGCCCAATAATCCAAAACTGTGAAAATCGAACCGGTCAGCTAAACCAAACCGAAATAACTCAAAACCAACAAAACCAGCTACACCTTTAATCAAACCCACATGAAATAATCTTATCCAACCAAACCGAACCCAACAAGATAACCCAAAATAAATGGCCTTCAGCAAACACAAACCAGCCAAAATATAAAACCAAACCAGTGACAAAGCAAACAAACCGAACCAGTGGAAACCAAACCGATCCGGCTTGAAGCAACTCAACCAAGCAAAACCGGCCACAACATCCATCCAATGCTCAAAAATAAAACATTAATAAGAGAAGGCCCCATCACAATAAATCCACAATTTATCAGCAGAAGAAAAAGAAAGAGACCGAACATAAAGAGCCCACAAAACCGAACCGGGCCAAACACAAAACCGAACCAGATTTTAAATGGGCAAAGAAGCTAAACTATGAATAAAAAGGATCCATAACCCGCAACCCACTCAAAATAACAATATATAATATCAAATTTTAGGGTTAGGTCTCATTTCAATTCATATCAAGAGAAGAAGAAAAAAACGAGAGAGAGAGACCTAGGGTGGACGACCATTATCCGGGTGTTTCGAAAATGGACCACTATTAAATTAAGCATACGTTTGGTGAAAATGGGTCCAAATTAAAAGCCAAAAATTAATATCGAATTAGAAAGCCTAAAATGCAAAATCGAGTTTTAAACAAAAATCGAATTTGAATTGATGTTTTTAATTTCTTTTCAAATTTTGGTATCACCCAAAAATAGGTGATGACAATTATAAATAAGAATAACCTCCAAAATGTAATATGTTATAAAGTTTTTGAGTCCCGTGTTAATAAAATATTATGATTATATATAATTAATGTAATAAGGAAAGAAATTGTAGTGAAACTTTAAGTGGTCTATCTATGCAAATATGGTCTTAAAGAAGCATTTAAGGTTTTATGGAAAAAAGCCAAAGATGATTATTTTAAAAGACCATCACATTAATCTATAAGAGACTTTTTCACTTATTTATATAGGATTGGAAACACAAAATTTTATGTTAAATATTCCAAAAATTTTTAATTTTTTCCATTGAATGTCCCATTAAAATTATGTACACTATCTCAATAATTTCAAGCAGTTTCACTTCCTCTTCATTAGTAAAATAATGTGCCTCCCAAAGCCAAAACAAAAGGTTTTACGGTATATACTATGTAAGTTTTATTTTATTAAAGTGGATAATTTTATCGTTTGAAATTTTTTTATACCAATAACTCTATTAAGTTATAACCTCTCATTTAGAATATAATTTTTTTGGTTCCAAAAATATTCTTATCGAGAGGTTTTACTATAGTAACAAGCCAACTCAGAATCAGTTTCAATAATCACATTTTTGTATCCTTGTCTTAGAGCCCATTGAAGACCATATTTAATGCCCTACAATTTGGCAAAAAGAAGAGAACGCCACCCTTTTTTTGTAGCTGAAAACTCCAACAGCCATGCCATTATGATCTCTGGCGACATACCCAATTGAAGCTTGGCGAAATCTGTCATTAACACCAGCATGCGTATTGACTTCGATAAAATTAGCAGTAGGCAAGGTCCATTTAATTTTCAGACGAGAACTTTTTGTTCTAGTTTCCTTCTGGACATTAGCCACGGCTTGTAGAAAGGCTTTAAAGCATAGCAGATACAAGTCAGGTTCCCTTGTGGGTTCTTGATTCGATAAAGGGCAACTTACTAAATTATACTTTTGAAAGTTTAATTACAATCTGAGATCCCCTACATTTCATTTTTCTCCACCAGGCACCCTATTTCTTCCAGGACGCCAAAAACTTTTCATGGCTCAGATCCGTGCGGACATCAACTTTTCCGTATGGATTTTTTCTTCTGAAATTTAATTTTTATTTTTTTATTTTTTGTCCTTTTTAATTTTTTGTCCATATTTTCTTTTATTTCTAGTTAATTTTCTTGTTTTCCCCATTTTTTATTTTAAATTTTAAGTAGAAATAAACCTAAAATAAACTTCACATAAACTTCAAATAAACCTAAATAAACTTCAAATAAACTTTGAAGGAATCACATACCAGTTTAACTAACAAACAGTATATTAAATAGGCTTAATTTACTAACCTTGATTCCAACGGAAGCTAGCAGCGGAGCATGACTAGTTTCTATGTTGGTCTTGCGAGCAAACCACGGTCGAGTTGCCGATG
>CAODLS013960507.1:0-11419 GCA_948243855.1 Flueggea neowawraea
CCAAGAAGCTTAACTGGAGTGCCTGATCTCGGAGAAACCAAGTCACCGCCTTCAGAAGAAATCTCATCTAGGCCCATTATTCGACCCGGCCACCATGACCCGTTTCGACGGCGGACCCACACTAACCCTCCCACTGATGCGTCAATGGCCTTCTCGTTGCTGTTGGGGTCATCAGAACTACCCATCTCAAAAATCCCAACTCAGTTGTCTAAAAAAGAAAACACAAATTTATCCAAAAAAAGAGAAACAACGAAACAAAATCAAAACCTTCAAACCCACAAACAAAAACAAACTTGCAGCGAAACCCAGTTGTCAAAAAACACCAAAAAACCAGCTTTCATTGATAGAATGCACTCAAAACCCTCACAAACTGAAACCCAAAATACAAAACAGACCCAAAAATACAGAATAAAAATTAAAACCCATCATTGCATGCAACACGACACCCCTAGCAATCCCCGAAAAAGATAAAAAACAAAAAAGCTCAAAACTTTACACACACTCACGGAAATAGATAGAGTGGAAGAAGAGAGGCTTAGGAAAGAAACCAAGAAAAAAAGAGAGAGATCTGGTGGCATGTATCATTGCTTGATTCAAACAAAAAGAAATTAATTTTTTTTCAAGTTGTCGTCTCTAATGGGTCTTGTTCAAATTTATGTTCTGTTTTTCTTTCTTCATAAGAGTTTTGGTTGAAAGCATATCATCGTGTTGATCTCTGAAGTGCCAAACAGTGTCTTAGAGAGCCAAACAAAAGCTTGTTTAGGACCAAAACCGTACCTTTTTTTCTTTTTTTTTTTCTCTCGCTGAAAGAGTTTTTTCCCCTTTTTTCAAAAAAAGAAAAACAAAAACAAATTGACAAGAAGGTTGAAGATGGGATGAGAAAATAATTGGGAACAGTTGTGTGATACAGTTTCCTCGGTTGGCAAAATTAGGGCAAAATCAACATTAACCACTTTGGCCTCTCTTTTCACTCGCCGCTTTTACTACTACCAGAAGGTTTGAGCCACAAGTGAGTCTACTGAGAGAAAACTATATTCCGGTTCTACCTAATAGGGTTAAATTGAAGAGGGAGCATTTTGTGAATCATAATTATAATTTTTTTTAACTTGAATCATAATGATAATTGATTTCCGTTTCTGGTAAGTAAGAAGTATATAATTACTATGCAATTTATAAATTGGATCTTACCATGTATAATTGTATATAGCATGCAAATTGAAAATCAATAAATGTAAAAAATGTAAATACTAAAACTATTATGTTATTCAAAAAAAATTACAGAATAGTTTATGTGGTGTGATTATAAAATAATACATCATTCTTTGTAATTTTTCAGAGGAAATAGTAATGTTTCAGGGATGTATAACGTCATTTGATAAAATGAATAATAAAAATGATTGGAGCCGGTCTAGTTGAATTGAATTATTAATGTGGTGATTGTATTTTTTTTAAGAAAATAAAAAGTTAATTCAAGTAGTTAAGTATGCAAATTGAAAAATTTGAGGCGATGTGTTGGAATTTCATTGCACTAAAAAAAGTTAATGATTAAAATGTGAAAGATAGATCCTCCGGCCTAATATTAGTATTATTTTTGCTTAATTAAAAAAATATTTTAATAAATAATGTTTTGCTGTTTATTTTTCAATTGAAAAGTGCTTATGCCCGGATCGAGGACGAGTTATGGTATCTCCGTCTCCGCCCTGTGGCTTGTATGTTTTTCTCTGACCTCGTCTCGTAACCCATCAGGGTATGAAAATCATCTCTCATTCCCGCTCCCCTGTCATGATCCGGTATAAGTACGCAGCTGTCTTTAAGTAATATTTGACAATTAATAAGCTTCCGGCCACTAAGTCCAAAAATTTAAATTTAGGTTAGTTAAATAGTCAGGTTCATATACTTATAAATCTTTCCATCAATGTACACTTATATGATATGAGAACATAGAATTGTTGCACAACAACTAGTTTTAGTTGTTTGCTTTGGTGGAATGTTACAGCTTTGTTGAAAAACCAAAACTCGTCCCTGCCCCGTCCCGCCTCGTTAAATCATTATTAATTTTTTTGGAGTGATTTGTATTCTATTATAATTCAAGAAATAACATAAATAATTTAGATAATTTTCAACAAGCATAAATATAATTCAAAACATCATAATATATATATATATATATATATATATATATATATCGGGGTGGGGTACAGGTGGCTATATTAAATACCAACCTCGCCCCATTTTCGATAATTTCAATTTTGGTTTATCCTAAAACTTGATTCGCAATCCAGTCAAACGTTGAAAAACCTGTCCTGTTTGGGTCAGAGCTGGTCGATACCCGCAGGTTCAGGATTTTTTTGCCATTCCTATGATTGAAAGTTTAAAAATAATTTTTTGTCTTCTCTTTTAAAAAATTGTTGGTTTAGAGGTTAATTCTTGGCTGAATACATGCACACCCCCTGTACTTGCATCAAAAGTGCATTTTATCTCCTGAAATTTGCGTCCACTTACAAAATCCTTTAAACTTGTGAAAATGCATCATGTAATCCCTTAAACTTTGGAAATGCGGTTGTTTTGCACCAGCAACGATGACATAACCATCCACATTGGCAAGTCCACATCAGTAAGTTCAAGTGGTGCACATCTTCTATCTGTGTGCAAGAAATGAAAAGAGCTACAAATTTGTTTTGATTTTCATATTTTAGGATTGAAAAGAAAATTGCATAACTATTATTGCTTTTTGCCATTTTAGAAATGAATTCTGCTAATGTGGACATGTATTCATTTATGATGTGTCATGCCATATCATCGATGCTGATGCAAAACTGTCGTGTTTCGAATGTTTGAGGGGTTATATAACGTATTTTCACAAGTTTAAGGGGTTTTGTAAGCGGCTACAAAATTCAAGGGGTAAAATGCACATTTAATATAAGTTCAAGGGTACACATGTATTCAGCCTTAATTCTTTGTTATAATTTTGAATTGTTGTAATAGAAATGTGATTATTTGATACACTATTTTGATAATACAATCGAAACATTTCAATAATAACTGGAGCCTTTTTTTTTTTTTTACAAACCTCGATTCTCCTAACTCCATGTCTAGAACCCGACAGGCCATACCTACGACCAAACTTACTTGCCATTGAGACAAGCTGAGGAGGCAACTACACTGATCTAGTTTTACTGGTTGATGAAATTTATTTAAGGTTTTCTAGGGAAAATGTAAAAATATAATGGATTAAAAAGTGAGGTGCACACAGCCCTAAAAAGGGTCTTACCCAATATATGGAACTGTTTGCAAAATAGAGGAAGACGAAGCTGGCAGTGGTGAAGGTTAATTGGGAGGTGAGTGGCTAACGTTTGGACAACCGAACCAACTCGTTTCCACGACCGCATCTTGCATTTCTATAGATGCTGTTGTTTGGAATGAACCTTTTTCTTGCATTTTCTGTTGGTTTAGTTTTTTTTTTGTTTGAAAGGTCGATTTACACGAGTCCCAACTTGATTAGGCTAATTTCAAGAACGTGTAACAACAACTCAACTACGTGAGCGTCCCTAACAGGCAATAGAATAGATAAATTCATTATTGAGTGATTAGTAATAATGGGAGAGAAACCACTGTATTCCTACTGGTTTAATTTAAATAGCTAATTTAAGAGAATTAGGAGTCTTTTTTTTGTTCTATTCACTTATCCTCCTCTCTAAGTTTCTTTTACTTCTTAACAAGTTAAATTAAAAATATATAAAGATCACAATCTTCTTTCACTCTACATTTGTTCTAAATTAAATATATTACTTCTAAAGAAGTAAGTTTTTAATGCACTTTCTCCCTATCAAATAAGAATTTCCAACAATCATTTTCATCCAATATGAAATACGCTTAAACCTGTGGTGATTACCATATTTTGGTCCACTTTTTAAATTCATCCCTACTAACATTTTTGTTACTAAAATTACTTGGAATTTGTTTGAATACTATGTCGAGTGTTTGCACACAACGTCAACTCAGAACAAATATTTAACATTTAATTTTAAGAACCTATGATACTAAAATTAAATGTTAAATATTTGTTCTGGTCTAACGCAATGACCAAGTAAGAATTTAATATGAAACTTTTCAAAATTAAAAGGTTGAATAAAAAATTACGATATAATTTAAAAATATAATAATAATTTTTTCAAATTTATATTACCACACGGTTTTTCCCCAGATGGTCGGTTCAATATTTTCAATAACTAACAAAGAATTAAAATAATAAAGCCTTGTATAAAAGCGATTTTTACATACTCATATATATAATAGAAAAAATTAAGACGAAATCTATGTTTCAAATTTTAATATATTATTTATCTCAATCTCAACTAATTTTAAATAGTTTTTTCGGTCTCTTACCTACCCAACTTCCGTGGGTTAAGTTTGATGTTGTAAGTAAAATGTAAAAAATATCCTCTGCTTTCTCTCTCTCTCTCTCTCTCTTTCCTGCACCGTCGCTATCATTACCGTCGCTATCATTACCGTGCGCTCTCTCACTCTCTCTCTCTATCTCACACACACACCACTGGATCTCCATCGCCACCATCTCCACGACCTCTGCCACCACCTCGTTCTCCCTCTCATTACCAGATCTCTCTCACAAACTATAGATTTTGACGTCACCTCTGATCTCTCTCATACTCTCAACTCAACACACCACTGGATCTTTGTCAGGCTAAAGAAGTAGAAAAAACCCCATCGGAAACTGGCCACTAAAAACGCTAATGCTCCCGACTCGGACGATGGTGTCGGAAAAGACTGATTCAAACTTGCAGATTTGGCTAGTGGTTCGAAATTTGATTTTACCGTTTATTTTCAATATTCAATTTGAGATTATATCTGATTTAGTGCCAAAAAGTCTGATTTAGATAAGTTATTTTGTTACTCTGTAAAGCCTATACAAGGGCTTCTAATGAATGTGAATTAACTATTTTTTTCACGGTGTGCACAAAATTAAATTCATCCAGCAATGGTTTCTTTCTATTCTATGTTTATTGGCCTTTTGATTTCAAGGCTTTTCGATTTATTGGATTTTTTACTTGAATTATCCTTACTTTACAATTGTTCTTGTTTATTGCGTATCATTGGTAATTTTTGGTATAAGATCGTGACATACATGATTCTGTCTGTCATATATCTTGAGCGGCTCATTCTTGCTTTTGGTTTGTTGGGTTTCAAGAGAGGAGAAGTGCGATACATGATTTACTGGTTTGTTGGGTTTCAAGAATGGCTATTCTGGGTCCTCTCCATTTTTTTTGAATTTGATTTGTGTGAACACACATAAAGAGAGAGACGGAGAGAGTGGAAAACGAAAACTTGTTAGATCTGGGTGATTTGGCTGGGGAGCAGAGAGAGATGACAACGGTGGTAGAGAGACGAGAACAACAGTGAGTTTGAGAAAGAGACGTAAATAGTGGTAGTGGTGGTGGGTCTAGTAGAGTATGAGAGAAAAAAGAGATGTGAATGGCCTGATGTGATGGTGGGCGCTCAAAGAATTCGACCAGAATTAAAATGAGGGGGAAAAAGGGTAATTTTGTCACAAAAATTGTGAGCGGCCACATAAGTAATTTGACGTGTCTGTTAAACTTAATTGATAAAATTTAGGGTCAGAAACTAAAAGAATTATTTTAAAATTAGCAAGAATCAAAATAAATAATACATTAAAATTCGAAAGCCTCCATGGATTTTGCTCAAAAAATTATGTAAAGACACTACAAACAAAACTCTTTTTTTTAAATGTAATATCCATTTGGTATATAGACCATATACCAAAAAAAAGTGTTATTTTCAAAAGCATGTTATTTTCAAAAACATAACTCATGTGTATTTAAAACATATAAAAGGTGGTATTCTTGGGAAGCAAATCTCTTTGTTGGTTTTGCCAAAAGTAAAATTAATCAATGAATTTATAATTCATCGATATTACTCATTGATTGATATTACTCATTGATATTAGAGTCAATTTTAATATTATAATGGAGCTTGAATCTTGGTGGCACAAGTAAATGATTTATAAAAAAACAAAATTAGAATGAGTAGTGTTCATAGAATGAAAAATAAAGGAGAATGTACATTGTAAATTTCACTAAAAAGACTAAAATTGAAAAAGGGCCCAAAATTGTGCGCTTTAAAGCAAGTCTAGGTTTTGTCAAGCTCGCGGAGAGTGATTCCTCAAGGAGAAGCTGGTACCTTTCCCCTCCAAAGCACCAAGCAGGAAATCAGCAGTAGCATCATCACAACCATGACCGGTAATTCTTTCCATTTCCACTAATGATTATCCAATTGATTAAGTAAAGTTCTCTCCTTTTTATTTATAGATTGTGTTTTTTGGATTTGGTATTGACAATGACGTGGCTTGGGGAGAATCAGAGAGACCCAGAATCTGGAATGGAATTTGGAATTGATAAATTCGAATGGATATTTGTTAATTTGACGATTAAGGGAGGTTTTTATGGACTTGCACGTGAATAAGTGTCGTTGTGGGCATTTTCTAATTTGAATTTTATTGATTTCTGCATATGATGATGTAGCTAATGGTGATCGTCGTATTGTAACCTGTGTCAGACTATGTACAAGAGCAGGAGATGGAAATCGAAGCACTGGAAGCTATCCTTATGGATGATTTCAAAGGTTTGTGTTTCTGCATTTACAATGTGTGGCTAGCTTCCTGTTCTAAATACTAATTCTGTGGAGATGACATGTAATCTGGTTCTATCAATGGCAGAAATTCACCCTGGTGAGAGTGGGTTAAATACTTTAAATCGGTGCTTTCAAATTCTAATAACTCCCCAGGTATCTTATATTTTCTTCTTTGAATAATTTCTTTTATCTAGTGTTGCATTATTGCAGTAGGCATAGTATGATGGGCAGAAAAAAATCTGTTTCCATGCATTAATTATCAATTTTATATTCTACAGGATGATGATGCGGAGGACTCAACATATCCAGGTTCTTTTAATTTTACAAATTTTGAGAGTAGATTTTGATTTCTGAAAACATGCCGTCAAAGTTAGCTTAACTATTTCCTTTAGGAGCTTTGTTGCTGGAATTGTTGCCTAAGATTATTCTGATCTCTAAAACTTAATTATTTCCGAAGTTGTTTCTGAAAACTTTATTGCAGTTCAGCTAGCTCTAATTTTGTCTCACAGAAAAGTATCCTGATGAGCCTCCACTTCTAAATGTTAGAAGGTTAGCATGTCAGCATTTCCTTCCTGTGCATGCTTCTCTGTGGATTTTTTTTTTGTTTACGACAGTACATTCTGTAAATTGCAACTTATTGACACTTTTATTGTCTTTATTGTTTACCTATGCATGTGGCTTACCAATTGTTTTAACATGGAACTGTTATAGATTTAGATTGGTGGCATGGTCCTGAAATGTGTCCTATTTCATGTAGTCCTGTGCACGTACATTGCTTGGATTAATGTTTGATATGGTAATACCATATCAACATTACCACTTAGGTTCTAAGACTCTACTAGGCATGCAGTCTCTGATTTCTTTTCCATTGTCTGGCAGTGTACGAGGTATACACACAAGTGATCTTAAAATTCTGAAAGAAAAGCTTGAGCAAGAGGTAATCATGTGCACCTCCTCTCCCTCCGTTTGCAATTCAACTTCTTGAAGTCCCAACACAGATTTCTCAGCTTTGACAATTTCTTCTTGCACAGGCTTCTGAAAACCTTGGGATGGCTATGGTGTACACGTTGGTTACATCAGCTAAAGAGTGGCTGTCTGAAAAATATGGTCAAGATGCCAATAATGACAAATATTGAAGATGAAGAAGCAGTGAAGGATGAATATGGATAATATTTTCTTCTATGCCTTAAAACTCTACTGGTCTGTGATCATAGCCAAATGGATTTATGCATGGTTTTTGCTTTCCTGAAAACCATTCGAGTGCCACATTAAATCTCATTTTCAATTTCTCTGTGTATTTTATTTCGATTTCAAGGAGCTGCTTCTCAATTTTCCCTTCTTTTACAGGTCATTGTGCCCCATGGAGAACCTGTTACCGTTGAATCATTCCTGGCCTGGAGAGAAAGGTTTGAAGCAGAGTTGGCACTTGAGAGAGCCAAGTGAGTCATTTCTCTATAATGTTAATATGCTATTTTTGGGCTCTGGGGACTTGTTTCTTGATTTCTTAGGTAGTTTTGGTACTTAACAAATGAACATTTTGAAGTGGGATATACTTTTGGGTGCGTTTGTGCTGTAGCTAGATTATCTTAAACCTTGGATAATATTCCTACCTATTAACTGCTTGAGACTTTTTCAATGTGGTCTATTGTTGTCATGATCCACAGGTGCGGAGCTTATGCTTTAGATCTTCTACCACAAATTGTTTCTGGCTCAAGTTTTATATGAACTCTTTGTCAAATTTATTCATAGTCAGGGTTTTATGCTTTTCCTAATACTAATAGAACAGGATGTTGGAAGAGAAACATAATGTTATGATCAATCCTCCTGTACTTACATCCTCATTATTAAATCCATTGTCACGTTTGATGATCTTCTAACACTTAAGAAAATGCGGTATATTCTGTAGATATACCTATTGACTTCTGCAATGCTTTTCAGATTGATGCCTGAGTCGGCACTTACAGCCCCCAAGGAGAAGAAGCTAACCGGCAGGCAGTGGTTTGAAAGTGGAAAAGCAGTAAGTTTTCTTTCCCCCTTTGCAATGTGGATGCATGATGTATTATGCAAGGGGCACTCGAAATATCGCTTCCAAATTAACGTTTATCATTTTCTTTTTACGAAAAGTGTTCAAATTTGTGTTTTGCACTCAAAAAATGTTTAAATTTGTACTCGAAATATCCCGTTTAATAAATAGCCTTTTTTTTTTTGCTGAAAGGTGCAGCCCAGGTAAATGAAGGATCTGATGAAGATGAGGAAGACATCGACTTTGATGATGATTTTGAAGGTGATTCTCTATTTCTTGAATGTATTAGATAGCGTATTCTGACATGAAAATATGATGAATTACTCTCATTTCTTCGAAATATTATGGCAGACGATGAAGAAGATATGCTTGACCATTATCTGGCTGAGAAATCTGATTCATCTGCACACTCTTCACGAAGAGGCAACCAATTGGAAGTGCTTGCTGATGTAATTTAAGAAGCAGATGGCTCCTTATGGTGAAGTATATGGCTTAGAGGAAGCATCAAATGCCTGTTATAGTCGTTCTTCATGTGTAAGCTTCTTTAATGAGAGATGGAGAAAAGCTCAGTGATTCTTATCAACAGGTGGGAAGAGATGCTAAGAGAGTTCAGATGAAGCTATGAACTTCAAATTCGAAAAGAAAGTTGGCGTCTCCATTTTGTAGGAATACTACTAGTAATTTTCATCAATGCGTCTCCAAATTGGCCAAAAGACGTGATTCAGTCTCAACGAATCCATATACAAGAAGTCAGATGACTATGTAATACAGATTATCGTCACATTATGACATCTGCAAATTTTCACGATTACCTCGAAGCATAAAGTGCTTTTTCCTTCTTTTTTTTTTTTCTTTCAAGATTTAAATTCATTTTCTTTTGACAAATAAATTCATCCAAGCCAAACCAACGTGTTAATCACTGAACCAAACTTCATTTTGCACTCGAAAAGATAATCAGAAAGCAGGGATAGCCTGCAAGTCCGGCACCTAAAAGAAACATTGATCACAATGAACACTGTACTTTATTATGAATCACTCTTATCCCCAATATTTCACAAGATGGCAACAATGCATATAGAAAGCGACTCAAGAATAAGCACTCCCTTTCTGTCCTAAATTTCTAGTTCTAGACCTTATCCTTCGCTCCTTTGCTTTTTCTAATAAATTTCCACCAATTTTCCTTTCCATGTCGTCGTAAAAACAACAGATATTGTACAAATGCCAATGAGGTTTTCATTTTATGATGGTGGTGGCCCTCTCCAAGAATACACAGCTTTAGCTGCAGATGGAAATAATTATACATTATTCGTCCAAGTTCTATACACATCCTTGATCAGTCATGGCTTGAGCAATTGTCAGAAACGCCGAAATGACAGATCCGTGAACCAATGCCCTGCCGAGAAAGAAGCAAGAATTGATTTCTCAGGATACTTGAGAATCCAACAAATGATGTTTCACGAAATATTTCACTAGACTTTGTAAGGCAATTTTGTAACGAAAGACATAAAATTTGCCATCCGGACTAACGAAATTTTTGTTAAATTTACATCCAAGCCTCACAAGACATAAACCCATATGGGTTTAACTTGATTCATTTATCATTACTATTCGCAACTCCAAAGTAGAGTTCCAAGAATTCTTATCACAGGCGATTTCAATTTTATTTCTGATAACTTTGCACAATTATAAAGCTCCTTTTCCTTTTCCCTCGGACGATGAAATATTGGTTGGTGACATTGTAACAATTTAATTTCGACAAAATATCACATCAGATCTTAATCCACACAAAGTGAATAAAATATTCTTGCTATAATTTTTCCAGTGGAGAAAGTACTTACTCAGGACTCTCTTTTTGGAACCCAAAGTCCGTTGCTGCCTTTAGAGCTCTTTGATATATCTGTTTCATCGCCTCCTGCCAAAGTACCAAATTTGAAAATTCTGATAAGAAATTAATTGAGCTACCAATTTTAAACTTTATATTGTCAAGGAGGAGAAAAATACAATAGCTCCAAACTCAATTGTGTGAGCGCCAAAAGAAAATCTTACCAAACCAAGTCATTATGCACAACGCTTGGTTGGCTTCTAATGAATGTACAATAATCAATTGTTTCGTTGTATTTCATAGTTTGTATATGCAAGCAAGAGAGATACAGAAGAGAACAAAAGTATCTTACCTGTAATTTAGATTCAAAGTCTTCAGGTGACCAGTGCATCAAATTGCATTCGTGGTTTAATTCCAGCTCCCCAGCAACAACCTGGATCCAATACCATTAAAAACAAACAGATGCAAGATGAATAATTCCTTAGGTTTGTTGTTCATTTATCAAACAAAATATGATGAAGAATTTATCAGTACCACCAATAAGTTAGGTAAAGAGATATCATACCCCTCCAGCGCCAGCGGCCATAGCAGGAGCAATGAGGACATTGGCTTTTCTCAAAACATCAACTGCTTCAGGGGTACAGGGCATGTTTGAACCTAGGCAACAGAAAACAACATATATGACCCAGCAATTCAATCAAATCCGAAGACAAAAACAGAAGATAACTGCAATCAGAGTTACTACCTTCTACAAGTATTCGGCAACCAGAATTAACAAGATTGATGGCATCAGATTGATCAATTTCATTTTGGGAAGCACAAGGAAAGGCAACATCACACCTTTCATTCCAAGGTTTTGCTTCATCGTAGTATTTGGACCTAGCATAAGTCTTTGAGTAGTCTCTGCA
>CAODLS013960953.1:0-15785 GCA_948243855.1 Flueggea neowawraea
GCAAGAAAATTACCACTAGAAACGCTGACACCAACATCATGCCAACGACTACTTTCACCATGACGGCGAATATTGCATATGGAAGGACCAGGAGAAAGCTTTGCCTCAATCAACATACGAATTTTTCCAGCTGCCTCCATTGACGCGGCCAGAGCTTCAGAATCAGTAATTCTGTATTGACCAACATGCTTAGGCTCGTGCCCTGCAATCAAAACAAATACTCCATCAAAAACCACTCAAACAAATCCTGAGATATTGAAGCTTTAGAGCCAGAACCGAACTTAGACTACCTCTCTCAGCCAGAAGATTGTCAATTTGCACATGAGTTCCAGGTACAAGCACGAACCTGATCCCCAGATGATGAAGGAATTGTATATCCTGCACAAAGAAACAAATTTGAATTTTAATCAATGCAAACTAAACCAACCCACAAAAAGACTCAAATTTATCTTCTTTTCGGCATTTACTTCAAGCAATTTAGCTACAATGCATCACTACTTGCCTTCAAAATTGGGTCCAAGAAAGGACTAGACACAATTTCACCAGAAATAATCACAACAAAGGTTCCACCCCTATGGGCCCATAAGTAAGGCCAAGCTTCACGGAACCATAGAACGAACTGCTTGTCTTCGACCGTATTGTAACTCTCCTCCACGCTCTCACCACCACTCTCTGCGTCAATAAGCACATTACGTTTCACCAAATTTTCATTCTTTCGGCGGGACCCAATCCTACAAACGGAACAGAAGTGTCCCCGAGACCCGAAAAGACAATGAATTTGAAGCTCCCTTTGATGGGTCGAGAGTGGAGACTTGCGATGGTAGTGGAGAGAAATGCGAGGGTTTTGACAGGGAATGGTAGTGGTGGCGGCCATGAAGGTAACAATAAATGTCTTTTGCGGGTGGCGAGGTTAAACAAAAACCACCATGGCTGGCGGGGGTGACGGCGGGTTGGTGGAGGGGATTGTGCAAATGGCCGCCAAAGTTGAGTGAGGCACTTCGCTGTGTGGATTTTTATCAGAATCTATCCTGAAAATTCTCACACGTAGCCACATCTTTCAACTTCCTTGTACTCTAGCACCTTTTTGTTTTTGTCCTAGTTTAGAAGTCACGTGACGTTAAAGTTGGATGGGCTTTGTGTATAAGTTGAAGGTCCATTAATATGATATTCCTGGACCCCAATCAAAAGCCCATTTAGATGAAGTTTAACATTAAATTTCCAATTTCCATTCAAATCAAATAAACTTGACGTTACGTTTAGCATAAAGTTTGGCTTCATATCTCCACTTAAGAATTGCAAGCTATTCTTGGTGGATTGGAGATGATTTCTGAGAAAGGTTGGACAGATATTATTAATTCAGACTCTAAGCTGGCGGTGAATATCTGCAATTCAATCTTACCATTTACCTGTCAGCACTAAGCTCTTGTTATCCGTATTAAACATCTTCTTTCATCCACAGTTACCACACTGGGTCATGTTCCCCACGACAAAAACCAATGTGGTGATTGGATTCCGAAACAAGGTCATTCTCAGAATTTTGGTTGTCATGATTTTGTTTATTTTCCGAACCAGTTACTTCAATTAATATATTTTGATAAATTCTTTATTTATAGTTACAGTATTTCTCCGTCACAAGTGGGACAATCAATAATATCTAAGGAGATACTGTCCTCTTTCATTAAAAACAAAATTTGACATTAAGGTTTTTTTTTGATAAAAATTGGAGTCTCCAAAATCAGTTTGACGTTACGTTAATTAACATTTAGTTTTGTCATCTAATTTCAGGAGAGTTTACCAAACTATTTTTACTTTAGTTCACTATTGGGAGCATTTTGATAAATAGCAAAAACAAAGTCTTAAATGGGTATTTTGTTCTACATTATCATAGTGCCATTTAAACACACAAGTGTGCCATCAAAGAATCAGAATCTAAAACTTGATTATCGACTTAGTTGACCAGTTAAAACTTTATGTTGCCTAATTGGTACCCTCTTTAACAAGCCATTATCGGGCACTATAAGCTTAATCTAATTGATCTTTATAACTTTTCAAATTAAAATTAACTAAGCAAGAAAAGGGTAATATGATCTCTAGGGTTTAAAATTTAGGAAGTTAGTTGGATGCCGCTTGAGTCGTTCTAGTGGTCGTGGGTCGTTTAATTTGCTTCAATTGTCTTTTCAAGTTAAAAGGCAGATTCCTGCCCACTTAATTTGTCTCGCTATGCTACAACCCTACAACCTATTAAAAGTTTGAAAACAACACCACAAAAAATCAAACGTACATCTTTGCTATTATTAATTGGACTCATTATGATGTCTTGTAGCTCAGTGGGCAATTCGGCCTGGACTACTTACCAGTGATTTAATTTATAAGTTAATTATTCATATAATTCTAACTATATTACTTAGCAATCCAAATGTTTATTAGTTGAACTTTTCTTTTTTCTAACTGAACATCAATTTAACTTGAATGATATAGGAACTTTAGGCAGATTTAGTTTCTGTTGTTCAGTAAAAGTTTTTGAGTTTTTAGTTTAGTGATAATTGAATTTTGTGAATATTATAAGTGTCACTGAAACAAATAAAATGATGTATTAGATTTTATTTCGAGAAAATTTTTAGTTAAACTTGGCGCATGTCCCCAAATATGAACGAACATGCACTAAATTAATTAATAATTAACATATGAAAAATTTTCTACACGTGATCCACTTTTTTACATGTCAATTATTAATTGACTTGCATCATTTTCTAACACAGTTATGCAGCTTCATGTCTCAAATTTAGCATCAATGTAAGACTCATCACTTTGTTGTTGAAGGGAGAAACAAATTAAGCACATTAATTAGAAGAAAAGGTTACAACAATGGAAGCTAATTTGGTAATCAAAGCATGCGACGTAAAATGTAAATTAAATTACTGAAGTACCCTTTTTTGTGGTAAGAAAAGTGATAGAGAAAAATAGTGAAAAAGAGGGAAGAGAGAGAGAGAGGGAAAGGGGAACATGAAGCAAAGCGTTCAAGTGTGGACCGTCCACAACCTCAGCAGACAAAACGACAACAAATGTACGGCCTCTGTGGAGATCAATATACGGCTGAGCCTCCCTCAGCACCTCCACCAAGGTCTTGTCGTCTTCTGAAAAATAGCAGGACCCATCACCAGCTTCACACTTGAAACCTCTCATCACATCCAGTCTCTTCTTCTCACAGTTTCTTACCGGTAATTTGAAGCCGTACCTGAAATTCTTGTGGTGTTGGCCGTAGCCGAAAGGATTTAAAGAATTGTGGCAAGAAGCATGAATTTCGCCCTGGTTTTGGATAGATATCCATGGCCTCATTTTGAAGACAGCCATATATTGATTTCACCTTCCCCTTTTTCCCTTTTCAATGGTCAAATGAGGCTTACAACACATAAAAGCGAATATATATATATGGGCAATGCTTGGTGTCATGATGAAGACAAATTATATTTGTATCAATTAAATGCAAATTATTATTGTATCAATTAAAACACAGTGACAAGAAAAATTGTCTTTCATGAGACATGAGTCACAAATCTATCAAGTACGTACAAATTTAGAACGCCATCAGGGAAGGTCAAAATAAGTTCAAACGTTACAAAGACCACATATGAAAAGTTACAAAGCTTTACATAAAAGACCATTTATTAACCGTCACTATATATATAGACATAGTAACAACTGCAAAGGTGCATTTTACCATCCACTACTTACATCTATACTTCAAGAAATTTTTCAAAAACTTAAGCGTCGAGATTCTCTTAAGGAGCAATTCGATCTCACTTTATTTGTGTTTGTAGGTTTTAACGTGTCGTTCGAGTTTTCGATCGTTTGTGTTTCATTTTACTATTTTAGAGATTGTTGCGCAATCGAGACAACAAAAATTGGCGTCATCAATAGGAACTCGAGCAAAAAGTCGTCGAGCTAAAAACTGTGTTATCAAGTCCCTTAGTCTTGATTGAAGGATTATTGTAGTGCCATACTCGTACATAGCCTAGAAGTCGAGATGAATAATCGTTTATAAATACATTCATTCCTCAAACCATGAGACGCTTTTTTAGAGACAAAACCGTGAAAATCCATAAGTTCAAAGCGGTCAATATCTCATTAGATATGTCTAGCATGCGATCATCGAAAAACATGATCTACAACAATCTCAATTAAAATACTAATGGTATATATATATATATATATATATATATATATATAAGTAAAATGATTTAATTCAAGTAGTCGGTGTATATATTATCAATTTTAGAGTTTAAGGATGGATTCCTCTATAATGAAAACAAAAAGTGGGTGACGCGGCAAATCGGTGGGGTGAAAGAGAGGAGGACAAAAATTGGGATATACACGAGTTGAAGCATGAGAACCACCACTTGTTGTTTTCTTGATTCAATAGAGAATAAGTTGAATAGCTTTCTGGGCCTTCATTTTGAAAGGTAGCGAGACTAAGATATGACCCGCGGTTCTCTTCTCTTTATTTATTCTTATCCATCTTGATATGCTAGCATCAACAAAAAGTCTCTAGACAACTAAACCAGCCAAGATTAATAATGTCCATCGTTTTCGTGTCTCAGGATAAACGAGAATGCTATTGGTGACTCTTGTTTGTACTTGAGATCAGGAGGCTACTCTCGACGTGAAGCCCTTTTCAAACTGACTATGATTTTTATTACTTGTAATTATATAAAATGTAATATATATATATATATATAGAGAGAGAGAGAGAGAGAGAGAATTATTTATCCTAAGTGCCTCATATTTATTTATTAAACAAAAAACATGTTAAGTGTCCAATTAATATAAGCAATTTTGATGAAAGCAGAAATTCTAAATTTAGTTTAAATCATGAATTGTTCAGATCTTATATTTGTTATAATTATTATCCCGCTAATAGATATTTATTTTCTCTCAAATTATGGTACATATCTGCTTAATTATATCTAAACTAACTCAAGAATTTGAACTTATGACTTTGTTACATATTAAGTTTCTCAAATCCAAAATATACTCATTATCGGTTAAGCTACTTATTGAACTAACAATTCCAAGTTATTACATGTTAACTGTTTACAAACAAGTAACTAAAATGAATTTAACTTGGAGTTTTCAATGTTGTGTTCGCTAAACAAGCCCGAAGTTGTAAATTGAAAATTATGGTAAGTTTTTGCGAGAAGAAGAAGAACACTGTGGAGGGAGATTTCAAAAACAAGATGTTATTGAAATACTGAGACAGCATACCCCGTGCCGAATTGACACAGAAGAAGAACAAATAGCCAGTGGAAGGGATTGTTGAACATCGTGAAGCAAATCGAATATGCCATATATAAGATTCCAAAGTTCATTTCGGCATCAGCTCCTTAATCAAATCGAATGCATGCTCTTCCGCAGGACCACACTTCGAAATCCACTAGGTTTTAATTGAATGTATTCTTTTTCTGGTACGATCGATAAGAGTATATCGTGTAGTTTACGAGTAATAGAACACATCCAAAATTGATGGTGATTGAAGACGAAGTTTACGTTAAGCATTGATAAGTCCAGAAGGATTGAGGCATCACTAGGTCACCATCAGTATTCTTTTCTAATTTTATCATTTTTTATTTACAAATTTTTGTGGGCGTCAATTTGTAACAAATGCAGGTTGCAAAGTGCAAAGAGCTTACGTTTTGGTTCATCGTCTTAGTTGTTATCTTTTTATTTGAGTAATGTTTGGTGTCTTAAATAAAAGTATTTAACTCTCCCCAATTTATTAAATTGTCTTACTATAATTTAATTTTCAAAAACATTTTGATAAACTAATATGAACTATTCCGTAAATGACATGAATTGAAACAAGTTTTTATCTCAACTCAAGACACTAATATTTTTTCTCTCCACTATGTTCCTTTTTTTGGCTTTCCCCTATGGAGAAACTTCGTCTACCCTGATTCATGAGAACGATGTTTTACTATTGTTCTCATCGTTACTATGCTTGACATTTTTATTGCACCTTTAAAACTTAATCAAAAAGTTATCGACGTTTCGAATTATATATATTCACTTTTATAACCAATTAGAATTCTATCAAATACTGATATGACTACTGTAAAAATGATAAAAGTGTTAAATTTTGGGACAAAGTGCCAAACGTTTTAGGAAATAATAATACAACAACTTATATAACATCTGATTAATTTTTTTCAGAAGAAGAATCAGATTTTATTCAACTCTATCAGTATGTTTGGTTCACGGAATTGCCGTAATGGAATTAGAATTCCATGTGGAATGTCTATGCCAATTCACAGTTTCTTCCATTGCCACCACCTCCTCCACTGCCCTCAAGCACCAGCAATCAATTGTCCTCCCGATCTCAGGTCGCCGTGCCATGTTGATTGTCGATGTCGTACAGTCACTATCCGGTGAGTTTACAAAAAAACCATTGAGATCACCTCGCCATCACCGAACCTCGGTACCACCACTCGTCAGTCGTCGCCAGCCCACTCGTCCGATTAATTTAGGTTTGGTCTAGTTGAAAAGATTCAGCTTTTCCCCTTTTTTTAATTTTAATTTTTGTAATTTTTTGAAAAAAAATATTTGAATTTTTTTAAAATAAAATATTTAATTTTTGTATTTTTTTGCAAAAAAATCTCGGTGATTTCTCCTTTAGAAGAAATGAAAATTAAGTTTTGTAGATGATTAGGAATGACAATAAGTCGGGTTTGAATTGGGAGTGACACTCCCATACTCAAACCCAAAATGAAAAGTTACCCTAAACCCAAACTCAAACCAATTGGGTATAGAAAATCACACCGAAACCCAAACCCACTCAGGTTAAATACAAAATGAAAACTACACCCTAAACCCAAATTCAAACCCAATTGGATATAGAAAATCACACCGAAACCGAGCCCACTCAGTTTGAGGATCCCATGTGTAGCCTAAAATCTGATTTGTTCGACTAAAATATACAAATAAATATAATAATTAATTATAAAAAATAAAATTCATCATCCAAAAAACATATAATCATTTTGTCATAAAATAGATAAATTTATTTTTAATATATGATCATAATAATAAATAAAAATAATAACTATAATAGAATATAACCTATATATATATTTTATAACAAGAAAATTATTTGGGTCGGGTTTGGGTTCAAGTTTGGAACAAAGAATGTGTAACCCAAACCCAATTTTTGAATTTCAACCCCAACCCAAAAGCCAACTTAGTCAAATCTGTAATACTAGTCAACTCAGATTGGGTTTGGGGGAGTTTCATCGGGTCGGATTAAATTGTCATCCCTGTGAATAATTTAAGTATTAACAGAGGGCAAATTAGTAATTACACGAAGAGGGATGAAAAATTTATTCCATAAACCAAACATTAAAATAGAATCGTTATTCCCCACGATAGCAATTATTTTTCACATGGAATAACTATTCTTTTCCATGTTATTCCACCATGTGAACCAAACGTTACCTTTTTTTTTTAAGGAAACTCCTATATTTATTCATTATTTGTCTTACAAAGAGAGAGATCAATCCCCATAATAATCATAGAAAATCTAAATGCCCTTAAGGTTTGAACTCAATACCTCTTGGTCTTATATGTGAGTGCTTACTAATTGAGCTACCTAACCTCGGCAATCAAACGTTACCTATAAATCTACAACAAGAACTTTTACAATGAAATCAGTGGAATTGATTCCAAACAATTAGACCAGTCGTAGAATTTAGCAGAATTTAACAGTGTGATAAAAGTAATAACAGTTTGAAACATTAATGACTTCTTAACTAACTTAAACAACATTTAATAAAATATTGTTGATATATAATTCATAGAATAAGAGATAATTAGTTGCCAAAAAAAAAAAGAATAAGAGATAATTAAGCTCATATACTACCCACACAACTCATTAAACCCCAAGGCCAAGGGCCAAGGCCTAGAACCCAATTTTTTGTCTCATGTTGCATTCAGAACCCAAGTTAGTAAAAAGGCGAATTGTTTGGAACAACAGAGAGAGAGGGAAGGCGAGAGAGAGAGAGGGGGTGGGGGGGAGAGAGACCGAGAAAGAGAGAGGGGGAGGGAGGGAGGGAGGAAAGGAGGGCAAAGAGAGAGAGAAGGAGAGGGAGAGGGGGGAGAGAGAGAGAGCTAGGGAAAGAGAATTGGTTGGGAATTTTTAGGTATTGGGTTAAGAATTTATGGAAATGTAAATATAATTCTATGGAATTGTTTTGAGAATTGGAATTTCTTTATTGAATCCAAACAAGAAAATTGGAATTGATCAGATCCAATTCCAAATTTAGGCCAATTCCATGTCCAAATTCTGCCATCCAAACTGTGTCTTAGAATACTTACAGATTTTTTATTTTAACATGAAAAGGGAAGCTGGGGGCGACCAGTAATAACAAACATATGTTGGGCGTGACCATACAGGCATTACTCTTCCTGCGGAATGTTCGAAGAGCTATAGCTGAACTCTGTGAGGTGGTCGAGTCTCATCACCATAGCAACTCATCGGGGGCTTGCAACCTGAGGGGTTATCCACTAAACTCTATTGTCAACCTAAGTCCACTTCCCACGGAAACACTCCCTCTAAAGCTCGAACCTGGGCCTACGAACTTGGGACTTGCTTCCTTGCCGCTAGACTATCCCGACGGGTGAGTACTTCCAGAATTTTGAACTAGAATTTTAGCAGTGGTTCATTTGGTGGCTTATTTTAACTAGTTTATTATATTGCTCTAATCGGTTCGAGCTTAAGCTAATGCGCTTTGAGAAATTCGGAATTTCGAATATGTTGATGATGCTGATTGTCATTTGATCGGCTAAAATCATTAGAAGTAACATACAACAGGATTTGTCATCTATCTTGTGGCTATTTAAGCGAAGCATCAATTTCTAACTCTCAAATAGTCAAATACAATTTGTTTCTATAGAGTTCTATAAACAGAGGACTAAAATTCAGGAAATCTATGACAAATTACTGCTAATCTGTCCACGAAATATCATTAAAATTTGAATAAAAATGCCATACACGGAACTTTCCAAGAGAATTTGAAAGCATTACAGAATAAATTTGTTTGTCATGACCTAAAAGAAAACAATTATGAACAAAATGTTGGCCACAACAACATTCTCCGAAATATTCTCGATCAGAAGCATGCATCCAGAAGGCAACAACAGCAGAGAGCCGCTAAGCTGCAATACATCCAAAAAAAGAAAGAAAGAAAGAAATTAACCTAAAAATCCCACTCAAACTAATTATTCTACCAATAAAAAGAAATTCTGAAATTGACTAAAACTAACATGTCTAATACATACATTTGTTTCCATCTTAAGTTGGATAGTATTTAGGGTATTTTTAGTACATCTTTTTTTAAGTTGTGTTTCTCTAGTTTTTTATTATTCAAAAATTCAAAACTATAATCTTCTGATATATACCGAGTGCCGAGTTATAAACGAAACTAAAAGTAGTAGTTTTTTCTTTTTTGACGGATACCATATTGTGTATATTGTTGGCTCATAATAGCTAGCTGTATGCTCTTATTTATTGAGCATCTTTAGCTAAAAAATCGATCTTAGGCTAAAAAAAAAATCAGCTGGTGGAACAACAAAAGAGATAATACAATTTTCAAATAGTGCAAAAACATAAAAAGAAAATTGAAAGAGAGGAAAATACCATCCTTCAAGAAAGCCAGTCTCTTGTCTAGGAGGGGGCCGAGCATACTGAGTAGGATACGCTTGAGGAGGGTACCCCTGTGGAGGTGGGTATTGAGGGTATCCCTGAGCTGGGTACCCTGGTGGTGGATATGCATCCTTAGGATACACTACATAAACGATTTAACCAAGAAAATAAGAACCCATTTTTCCTAAACCAACAATCAGGAATAAGACCGCGTTTCTGGAGTCAAGAATCACCTTGTGGTGGGGGAACTCCAACAGGTGGCTGATAACTCATCTTTCCTTCCTTCCTTCTTGACTTCCAAGCAGAAAACTTAATTATAAGGAGTGGGTTTATATGGGGAAGGAGAGAAGTTGAAGGAAGCAGCAGAGCAGTTTCCTGGTTTTTTTGCTTGAGAGGAATGTAGAGCCGAACCGATTACGATAAGCAGAAAATGGGTTGTTTATTGGGGGAGGCAAACGCGGTGTCTTTTTGCTTGATAGGGAAGAAAAGAAGCGAGAGTTGGTGGGATCCAACAAGAGAGGAACAAAAGGCGAATCCTACTACAGTTCGTTTTTCTAGTTTCCGCCCTTGCATAGAGAAGCTCTCCGCGTTGTTGCTGCGAGATATTTGTTTCAAGTAGATGTAGATTACGTGAAGTTAACAAGACACATTAATTTCTTCAGAAAAGAATAAGCTAACAGCATTTTGTTGATTGTTTTCTTCATTAAACAAAAAGTTGTCACAAATTACTAAAGTGTCTAATTTGAAAGCTCCAGCCTGGTAGCCCAAGTGGTAGGACATCTCCTTATTGACATATGAGTTCAGGGTTTGAGCCGTGTGACACGCGAGTATGTGCATTTAAGTGCCTCATCGTGTTGGGTTGAGACCAGATAAAAAAAGTGTCTAATTTGACATATGCACATTAGTGAATGTAATCTAAAATGATAGCTCAATCAATTCTAAACAAGCCTTTAAGTACATTTTTTTATTCTAAAAAAAAAATACAAAAACATACTAAAACTTTGTTTGACACAACAATATTTTCTTTATTTAGCTTGTAGTTTTGAGTTAGTTTTGTAGTTTGAAATAATATAATTTAATGATGATATAAGCATTTTGTTTTATATATTTTTGAGTAAAATTCTAATTTTAACTTCCTTAAAAATTAAAAGTGGTTTTAATCATTAATAATGAAGGAAAAAAATAAAATTTGATAATATTAAATAGTATTAAATGGTAAGTATAGGAAAACATGCAATTCTAACATGCTTCTACTTGCCCAACAAACATCTTTTATATTTTAGATGCTAAAAGAGGCAAATTGGTTTCGGATTGGGTGCATGAATGGCACTATGGAGGAAATACATTTTTTTAATAATTTGGGTATTGTTGGTATTCCCCGAGAGGCTCCCAAAATTATTTTTGTGGTTTGGCGTCTTCCCTCGCCCAACTGGGTAAAAGTGAACACAGATGACTCAGCCTTTGGCATGCCAACTATTTCTGGTGTAGAGGGCATTTTTCGTAATGCCAGAGGCTTCTCCAAAAGAGCTTTTGGGTTCCACGTAGGGGATTTTCTAGCTTTTGTGTCTGAGCTTAAGGCGGCAATTTTTGCTATAAAAAAAGCATCAGATTGTGGTTGGACAACGGTATGGCCAGAGAGTGCTTCCATGTATGTGGTGAGCTTTTTCAAGACCAAGACTTTTGAAGTCCCTTGGTGTTGTCGATTAGTGTGGGTAGAATGTCTTAATCTGCTCAATAGTATAACTGTTGTTGTCTCTCGTGTTTATAGGGAAGGTAATAGGGTTACTGATAAGTTTGCCAATTTTGGTGCATGTAACCCGACTTTTCACTGGTGGAATTCATTTCCTAAATTTTGTAATCACCTCGCTTGTGAGGATTTCTCTTCTAGAGAGACATACTGTTTCATGTAATCCTTAGTTTTGGATTTTATTTGTAATAATTTTCTTTTTTATTAATAATATTTAGGTGTTTGAAAAGGTGATATAAGTGCTAATAAGATACTAATTTAATTAAAATATCATGTTACATCACTAATTTTTAGATGCAAAAAGCTATTTAGATTAAATAGTGACAAATACTTTTTTGTCTTTACAAGTAAAAAGTTGAGATTTTCAAAAGAGGATATCCCGGAGAACATGGAACTTTCTTTCACCAAGTATATCGTTTCATGTTTTTTCATTTGTCAACAATACATGTCCTTTTAAAAAATTCCCCTGCTGGATTATTCCAACTTTCACATTATTTTATTGGCAAGAAAAAAGTAAGGTGTACAACCAGAAAAACAACAAAGATCAAAACTTCTCACCAAACACTCCCTCAATTCCTTGAATACTTCTCTCTGAGCTTTATCCTCACCAAGTGGGAAGAGAGGAAAAAGAAACCAGGAAAAGAGCCAATCCCAACACCCCCTGTACATCTCAAATCTAATTAGCAGCAAACCTAAGAGACAATAGAATCTACATCATCTAAGCAAAACAATCAACAAGTCGAAGAATAAAAAACAACTCAGCTATACCCATCTTTCATCCTGTAATCTAGCTATATTCAAAGAGAAAAATCTATACCGAATGCTAAAGCAAATCCTTCTTAGCACTCTATGAAAATCCGGAGTGATGCCTATGAACATATTACCATTCCTTCCTCGCCACCAGTAAATTGCAGCAGCAAAGGCAGCACGTCTCACTTGGGATAGACGACTTTTTGAGCTAGCTTTCTTTGAAAGCCAGCGTACCTCCCGCCTCCAAGCTAACGGCCCTCTATGAACATCACACTCATGCAAAACCTGCTGCCAGACCCTTGCGGAGAAGGGACAAACAAAAATAAATGTTGCACCGTCTCTGCATTATTATCACACAAGCCACATCTTCCAAGTCGCCAAACGATTTCTCATTGCCAGCCAGACAATAAATGAATGCTTAGGGATATTACGCTTAGCCCATACTAATTTGCACAAGACACTTGATGGGTGTTAATTCAACAATTTAATTTTTATTAAAAAATAAAAATTTTATATATAGCATTGAGTATGATTGAATTCACAAATATTAGTACAATTTATTTATTTGAAAGAAAAGTAATAAAATAAACAAAAGTTTTAACGTACAGAACGAAAATTAAATATTAAAAGAAACAAAAGCAGTAAATTAAACTAAACGAAATCAAAATGCAGTCAAGAGCAAATCAATAATAATAAAGCCTAGGCAGATACTTCTCCGTTAATCCAATATATTGATCATCAACACTAAAAATAATTACTGAGTATTTGAATAGACAATGTTATAGTTATTTGTGACAACTCAAATAATCAATTCTTTCTTATTTCTTCAGTAATCTCGAGACACCCTGCAGATTACTTCGCTTACGAACTAGACAACTTGGGAAAATACCCTGACAAGATTTAATCAAATAGCAACAGTACGAACAAAAAAGACATTTATCATAACCAGTGAAATCATACCAGATGTGCAACCACAAACTAACAAATTATTCGCTATCAATGCTAGAATCTATGAGAAACACTCTATCAATCATAACTGAAAGTATATTATTCTGTCAATTAATCAACGGGCACAATTGAACAATCAACACAATAATAATAAGAATGTCAAGCATAAAAATTGAATAAGTACTCAAATAATCTCAATAACAAGTAACTGCAAAAGTCTCACAATCTAATTAAACCGAACTTTAAAAGTACCTCGACTAAAAAGTTGTTTAACTACTCTTATCAATAAGAGACAAGCAAAATATAGAGAAAATAGTTGCTAGCTCGTTCTCCTCCTGTTCTCTAATGTTAAAGCAGTTGATAATAACATAACAAGAGTTTTTATACTTGACCCTAGATCCTAACCGCACTTAAAATCCAATAATAATGAAAATAATCTTAATTAATTGTTCTAAAGAGTAACTGAAGTAAAACGACATTTAAATCATTCTCGACACGTTAGGTTTAATGGACTTGAATGTTGAAAACGTGTGGCCCATCAAATATCTGATCAATTAATTCTACCCAGTTTTCATAGCCTGTACGACATAGTCACGTCGTATCACAATCTAGATTAAATCTTCCTCTTTCTTCCTTACTAAACGACACCGTTTCCACCAAGTTGTCAACTCCTTCATCAAAAGCATGGCATAGTCATGTCCTAACATAATCCAAGCAAGTCCTCTCTTTTTATTCCTTTAAAGCTGCGCCGTTTTGCACTATTTATTGACCCATTCACACATATAAACACGAAAAAGTATAAAAACACAAAAATAACAATAATTTAACATATAAAACAATACAAAATAAAACATAAAAACTATCATAAAATACAACCTATCACTATTATTCACATTTATTAAGCTGAAGACCATCTAACTGAAGAAAGCCTCTAGCACTGGTGGCCTTATATATTATTTTATCTAAAAGTAAGCATCTTGGAAAAAAAGATGTTGACAATTTTGTAATGGCATCAATCTCTCCCTTCTACTGGGAAAATGATTGATTCCACTCAAGTCTATATTTGCGTCCATCAAGTCGTCAAACTCAAACTACTACAACAGACAACACTGTACTCTTACAGTTAGCCTATCCATTCAAAAGACGCCTGATTTTACAGAAGTTACACGGTTCCCATATATAATGGGGTATAAATTACCATCATAATCATGGGTTTTATGCTTTGTTAGCATAGTTACATTGGTGCTCTTCTCGGTTTGCAAAAGTCAGCTGGTCACAACTCATAAAACCAGTAAAACCACCTCCGGCGTGGCTGACTGGAAATTGTGGTGGAATTTGGGGTCACAGTGATTCTATCCGCATTAACTGCAACCCATTTGCTAAAATCAAGGGACGATACAAGTTCTTTAACAGCCTTTTGCGTCGACTCCTTCGTGAACTTATCCCACCCCTCTTTTGAAAATGTTCTCCTTTCAGGTGTGCTGTGGAAGGTAGAAGGGTAGAAATCTGAACTTGATAACTGTGCAGGCGTTGTCGTGCTAAAACCTGAGGAAGCAACAAATTGGATATTTAAATCATTTCTAATGTATAAAAGATTGCAACATTGACATTAATATGAATTGTCCGGATAAAAAGATCAAAAGAAACTATCAAGCCTTGGATAGTAGAACTCGAATATCTTTTAAGACGAGGCCAGAGCAGCCGCACGTTCTCATGTCTCTTGAGCTTATAATCATCTTGAGAACTCCCGAAAGGTGATAAATCAGGAACATCAGAGGATCCCCATTGAAAGTTTTTTATTGATTTGATCAGCTTCCTGCAATGCACATTTTATAATAAAACAATCAAAAGCAAACACAGAGCACAGACTACATGCGTGACGCAACAGAACAATGAAATAGCTCGCTTTGAAAAAAAAAGGTAGAAGAAGAGACTAACTTGCAAGATCGACGCAAAACTCTCCATCTAAATATTCTCCGAAACATTGCTGAGACAAGTATTCCAGACATCAAAGCTCCTGCTGCCAGCAAAGGGTCCAAAGAACTCTAGAAACATTGACAAATCACAGTTGTAATTTAATATGAGAATCTATGCATGGAATACTAACAGAAAAGTCTGAGATTGAAGTAGGAAGCAGAAGTACCTGGAGAATCATCATAACAGCCAAAATCCGGATGGCCCATGCCACAAAAACAGATGTAGCAATATCAATTGCTCCATCTTCTGTAAGGACAAGTTTGCGAACAGCCCAGAAACCCATCCATGCTCCCGCCATAACAACAAAAGCAAGCAGAAAAACTGCTAACTGGTAATGCAAGAGAACAACTTTAGCTACTTCACAGTTTACAGAGTATAATTTCTCAAGCAAAATTATTGAATGCTACGACTTCCGACCACTATTTATGCATGCAGTTCCAAATTTGAAGCACAAAATCCTAAATCAGGGAAAATAAGATTCAACTTCCTTCCCCCAGAAACCGTCATAAGCACAGTTATCATGACATCTGTAACTTACATACAGGATAATACATGTCTTCACTGACTCCCAACTCCACAAGTACTGAACGCAGCAGTCCGGGCACATAGCGAAGAAGAAAAGATCCCATACCAACCTGAACAAGATAATAATATAATGTGAATTTCTTCTCT
>CAODLS013962479.1:0-13067 GCA_948243855.1 Flueggea neowawraea
AGTAGATAGCAGTTACATATCTGTTCCATAGGCTGTCCTCTTTAAAATTTGGGTTCACTGCACCAATCCAGGTTCTTTTTGGGTCTGGGTATCTATCTGCAATCAGATAATTAAAGCATCCAGCACAGTGCACTGCAAATAAGGTTACCTGTGGTCGACCATGTAGACAGGTGGTCGAAAAATACTGTTATTGGTGGCTTATTATTTGGAAAGAACTAGCTGATGTTTTTACGACTTACAGAAATTAGCCTTGTGCACCTGGTCCAGAAGTAGTTAAAGCGGATGTCCTTCTAAATCTGAAGGAAATAAGACAAAGTTTGTCATCAATCATCGTGGTGATTATATGATGCAAAAAATTGAAATTTGAGGAAAATCAAATGTTGGTGAACCTTGCAAACAGAGAACTGACTCGTAAGTTAGAAAAGCAAACTCAAAAGGAGAGATCCAGGCCGAGTAAATGACAAGAACAATCAGCCACATCTCCCAAGCCCTGCAATGAGTAGTAGGACATGAGAAGAGCAGCTACAACACAAAAGAAAAATGCGACTGAGGACACGAGGAGGAGAAGCCATAGTATGGAATGACTTATTGATTTAGGTGCGGCGAGCTTAATCACCTATAGCGGGAATTGTAAGGGGATATTATGTATCTACGAAGTTTGGTTGTCCGGTTTATTCTTGCTCTAAGCGATGGCAGGAGATCACTCGAAAAGCTGCCATGTGGAACTCGCTCCATTTGAACATCATCGTTGCAGAACCGTTGGAAGAAGTTTGTTGCACAGGAGAAGGACATCGTAGTTTGTCTGAATTCGCAAGGTTTCGAGAATGAGTTCCCTGAATTGACCATGATTGAGTTGCTATATATATAGACTCTGGCTTGTGACTATGACACGGATTAAACTCCTTTTTTATCGCCTTTTTTTCTCTAAACTTTTGCCATTAGAAATGATTCTGCATGAATCTTATGCCACTAGTACGTCACTAAAGGTTGGAAATGAAGGCAGGAAAAACATGGAGTCGTACTTCTCTGTTTTGTCTGAACAAGAATGGTAAAAGGAAAATATGAAAAGATGGAACACAAAATGGCTTAGCCGTACAAGTGCAGACATGATGCTTTCCGTAATGCAGTGACAGGTTTGAATTCTGTGTGCGCGCCAGTGAGAGAGAGAGAAAGAAAGCAAAGAAGCCTGTAATGGTGGTGCTGGTTGGGTGGTGGGAGTAGTGCTTCTGCTTCAACTGGTAATGGTGGTGGAGACTCCATCATTAACGCATAGAGGGTCGAATTATATAGGGACAAAGGTCTTGAGGGACAGATTTTGAGTGAAGATATGTTGTTGGGTGTGTTCATTTCAAAGTCTAGAAATGGACCAGACAGTTTTAGTAGATTCAGGGGGAGGGCTAAACTCATGGATGCCACGTGGACCACTAGGGACAGTGCTTAGAGGTGAGACACTTCTATGAAATCCATTCCGACAAAACACATTCCCTCATCCTCCTTCTTAGTGAGGGCCTAATGTTGTTTGTTTATGCTGCTCAATTAGAACCATAAGTGTGAAATTGATTCTCGCCATACATCAAAGACTCTTCCTCTTTTACTTCCTTTCTCTTGGATACGTTCAGCCTACCTTTTCAATTGAAATTTGGGGGGGAAACATAAGCTTGAAATCTATATTTGTAATTAAGGTAACATGAGCTTGAAGTCGATAATTGTAATTAAGGTAATTTATTTCTCTAGCTTGAAATCATATTTTTGCAATTAAGGCCATTTATTTCTCTAGCATTTACATGGTTTCTCCATCACCGACCTCTTCCTAAAATGGCCACCGTCTGTTCAATTGATGATTTGTTAGTAATACAAATGTTGCTTATTTTATCCAAATTCTTAACGGCTTTTAAGGTGGATAAAAAACGGCGGTTGCAGATCAGATTTTTCCTATTTGACGAATATAGTAATGAAACTGTGTTGTGGGTGAAGGTTGAACATTCAGGAAGTGCACAGATAACAAAACGGGAAGGTCCCATATGAAGGAAGCTTCGGAAAAAGTATCATTGACATTTCATGTGAAGAAGGTAAGGGACCCGTGGACCCACATTTGTCCATGAAGATGATTTCGACTAATTAAAAACCATTAAACAAACAAGATTATTGTGGTTTTGTTAGTAAGTATAACTGGAGGAGAAAGCTGGCCCAGGTGAAGTCCGCATTTGCTTGCCCTTTCCGAAACTTGTGAGTTACAAATGCCTGGAGTTAATTAGACATTCCATCTTATCTGGCTTCAACAACCGTGATCTTTGGCATTGTTAAAGTATCTCTTTTGCACATGACATGCCGTGTCCTTCCCAATTATGCTAATTACCAGGTTCACTTTATTTTCACTGTTTCAAATCTTTTGCGGGGGATTGTTAATCTCGCTTTGCTGCTGCTACCCATCTGAAGAAAGCAAAATAATTAGGCTAATTAGATTACATAATCTGAAATTGTAAGTGTAATTCATGTTACTTAATTTTTGCCTATTTGTTCTAAAGTAAACTGCCCAACAAATTAATTCTAGGTCCCATTAAATTTCCAGTCTCAATATCTAGATATTATGATGAACCAACATTCGGTTGATTTGACTTCACATTGTCCTCCTACGTATACATTAAGCGTGTGTAGCACTGATTAAGTATATACATATTGATTATTCTTTGTTTACAAGTACAAGCATATTGATTGAACTAGTCAAAATCGAAATATTTTTATTTTTCTGAAAAAATAAATTTAATGATTTGAGTCATGAATACAAAAGTCTTCTACATGGATCTTCAAAAAGGTTTATAATTTTTTAATAAGTAACATGTACGATTTTTTCAACTAGAAATTATTTATGGATCTAATAATAGATTTATGGGAATGCAGTTGAATGAATAAGGTGGTAGGCTCTACTGAGGGAGGATGAGTTTGGCATGGATAAGGTGGGTCCTAATGGTGATGGAGAAGAGGATCCTACACTCTTGGAGACTTTATTGATTTGGCTCGTCGCTTGTGCATACATAACTTGACAACGACTCTCACCTCCGATCGAATACTAGGGTTAGGGTCCTAAATTTCTTCATTATCATGCAAAAATTGATATACAGTGGATGTTTATAAGGTATCGTTAGTTTCGTCGCTTAGTCGGTGTAAAAGTATTGGTACATAAACATAATAATATATAAATTAAAGTTTCTAAGCAGCGGCTAACTCAAACCCTAATTACTATAATGTTTACTTATTGTAAATGGCAAACAAAATTTCTCACTAAATCCCCCAAAAAACAAAAAGAAACTTTGGCAGATATAGCTAATATTTCTCAGGAATTCCTAACAAAATTGCTCACCACATAATAAACCTTTTATCAACCAAAACGAGAAAAGGTTATATAGAGAACGAAAATCTCGTGAAGTAGGTAGCACAGCAGTGGTCCTCCTGGTGATGATTATGGTCCATAAAAAATGAAATTAAAATGGCGACCGCTTGGTGGTCCATTAATTTGATTAATCAAATTCAGCCTCTTCTTGTTAAAGGTGTATACTTTCTTAGCCATATCATACCAAATTTAGGTCCTTATAGCGATACATCAAAGTTTATATACATGTTTGTCACTCAATCCAAGTCAGAATCTTTGGCATCTTCATGGCCACATACAAATAACGTTCACTTTGTTTTTTGTTTTTTCAAGTAGAATGTCCTCTCACGATTCAAACATAAAATAAAAAATTGTCAAGATAGGTATCTCAGTTGGCATGCACTTAAATTTAAGTTTGTGAGACCTTGAATCCGAGTTATAAGATGAGTTAGTTAAATAGTTTTTTTAAAAGGATTTTCAAGATTACGGGGATAGATCTTTTTTCGTGAAAACCCATGATCTATTGAAAAAAAAAAGAATTAAATTGACGTATGGAATTAGTAAAAAAAAAAGACATATAATAAATTCGTTATACGATTCTTGGAGGAAATTTGGATTTGATGAACAAAACTCAACGTTGGGCGGATTAGTTCCCACTTCTTGTAAATGAGATGGAACAAGCTAAAAGTAAGAGAAGTTAATCTTTATCACAAAAAGAAAGCAAGAAATCTCACTTTTCAATCATACATATGATTGTAACACGTTGATTTGTCTTTAGTTAAAGTGTTTGTATTATTCCCACTTGCTTAAAATGCTTATTCTGTTTCTTACGTTTATGGAACTACGAATATTAATTTCGTAGTACGTAAAACTGTCCATACACACATATTTGTTGATATTTAAAGACATATCAAGATCATCCTAAATTTTCCAAGATAACATTTGACGATGCATAAAGCAAAGGAGATTGATATGAACTCCAAAAGAAAAGAAAAGGAAAGAAAAGAGAAGCAGAAAAATATGGTCATGCTATATAAGCATCCGTATAGTATTTTGAGAAGCAAATGCGATTTTTTATTTGAAGAGGAAACGTCTGGGAATATTTAGCAACATTTATATTAGTGATAAGTTAGAACCCTTAAGGGACAATTTCAGGAGATTGTATTGATAACAAGGAAGATAATCCAAGGACCCACAATTTTTTTTGGGGAATCTATAAAATGGGAACAACCGAATTTTCTTAATCTTGATTAAATATATTTGACCCACACGCACTCTACATGCATTTGACCATTGTTTTTAATCTATGAAATATTTTTCGGTTATACATGTGCCAAACGCGTCCTAGACTCGGCCCAAGCTAGATTCGTCCTCCCCCGTTGACGAATAAAATGGCGAGTCTTTCCAAGATGATTCAACCTGTAATGTACACCTTTAGAATTAGGAAGCTTAACAAAGTGCAAGTTGCAAGAGCCCAATATTCCCTTCACTCAGCTTTCAATTATCTCGGAACAAATTGAAATTTGTCGATGGATATTGGCCATAAAAATCTTCCAATCCTCTCAAAACGAGTGTGAATCAAACAAAATAAACACTAATAATAAAATATTTATATTTGTATGAAGAAAAATCAACTTACATTAATTGTTATATATATAGAAATGTAAAGAATGTATGGAGACATACGTCAAGAGTAGTCAAAAATTTTCCCTCTTCCATAACCTCTCTTACCTTGCAAATACCTCATCGGAGTAGGACCCCATTCAACAGACAACACATCCCTTACTTTGGCACGCGCAATGCATTTGATAGTCATGAATGGCCTTGGCACTCAAAGAAAGGTCCTCACCAAAATGGATTTGAAAAAGAAGGATTTGGAAATACATGGCTGTGATGGTGGGTCAGTATCTCTCTCTATCAAAATCTTATGATTCCTCCCATTTCAGCTTCTTTGCTATCCCGTCTATTCTGTCTTTGCAACTGAAATTGTAGGCCCCCACCCTAAACAACAGCAACAACCTTAAATAATTTTGTGCTTACCATGATTTGAATAACTGTACAGTTTTAGTTATTAGTAGTTACATATATTTTTATTAAAAATTAATGTTTAGTATAGTTAACTTCAAGATCTTGAATCAAATACCGACGAATTGGTACACCAGGTCCAATAATTTTTTTATGGATGCAGGAAGATGTGGATTCAAATCGTATTATATTCAATTAAAATTTATTGGACGTGTGTTCCTTATAAATTGGATGTCTTCTTAGAGTAAGTAGCAATCATTTTGATGAATTGGTGAGGCAAGACTTGCTCAGATTGTGACACATACGAAAAGAGGCGAGAATTAGCTATTTTTAGTCAAGTTTGGTTTGAATATATGGTGATGGTTAAGATGCATTGCGGGTTAGTTTAAGAAGCTGCAGTTCGCAATGATTACAGGCAACTAACAAAAATCTGTGCCGACTTCGAAAACACTCCAGCCTAATTCTGGTATAATTTATTAATTAATTGCAAAATTGGATACTGTGGCCGGTCTCACATTTCATGTTGCATGAGGTGTGCACATGTTAATGCCTAGTTTGGGAGGATTTTATTTGACTTCTTTTTGTCTATCTGATCCTTAAGCCATACTGTGGAGATGGAGGAATTGATGAATACGTCCAACAATTAGTTGAAAGTTTAACCAACCGATCGAGCATGTTTTATTTCTTTCTTACTTTCTTCAATAAAATATTTGGGCCTAAAAAGTTTGTGAGATGGGTTTGTGGATATTTTTGGTGGGTTGTTCTTATTTTGACTTTTTTTCAATACTTCCAATTCATGCATGTCAAAAACTTAAATCATACCCAAAAAAAAAGACAAAAAAAAAGATTGAATTATATCTATTAATCCACTTCCATATTTGATTATAATATATAGGTTCCATGGAATGAAGCTTCCTTTACTATGATCATAGACTTAAAAGAATACTAAAAATTCCACACATATATATATGGCGCAATTTACACCAGGAGTAAATACTCTTAATTCTTATTATCTATTCTTTTCAAATTTAATGGTTGATGTAAGTTATTTTTTTTTGAATCTAATTATCACCATTATATCAAAAAAAAATTGGATAGTGAGAACCAAGAATGTATCGTCATTATTATACTTTCCATAAACAATATGGTTATATCAAAATGTGTCTCTACGGATAATGCAAGAGATAAATGTGTCTGATCTGATTTTTGTTTGATATATAACTAATCAAAATATCTGGCTGTAAAATTGAACCCATCATACAAAGTGTGTCAACTAGAAGAATACTCCAAAATACTTTTGATAAAACTTAAATTATTTACTAACATTATTTCTTTATCGAAGCAAGATAATATTTTGCTAAACATATCCACGTATTAATTTTTTAATAATGCAAGGCAATTTCATATCAAAACTCGCGCATTGTGCGGGGTACCCATCTAGTGCTATTAAATCCAAATGGAAATGATCGCAAAAAGAAGTTTGTAGATACTATCCAAGTATAAGTACTTTTCCATTATCAAGATCGATTGTTCATAAGTTGAGTTACATCAATGAACTTATTTAACAATTAATTGGATACACATTCCCCGGGGGGTGAAAAATATCATGAAATCCTCACATGGCATGGTGGTGCCGGGCCCTTTAAAATGCCATTCACATCGACAAGAAGAAATGCTTCCATAAGTTTCAAAGCCAATATCGATGATTAATTAATTTCCAAGAAATGTTAATTAGTATAGCCGTATAGGCCATGCAAGTTTCTATTATTTCACCATGCATCTCTCTATATAGCTTGAATTTTTTTCCCAAAAAAAAAAAAGATGCTGAAGATATTCCCTCGACAAAGTGATTGGCCAGCTAGAACATACCCATTAACAAGAGCAAGAGGACACACACTGGGGACCAACATGAGTTGATTCAATACAATCATGGCTCAAACATTGCCATGGATGGAGTGAAGATTGATAAATGATTGTAAACACCAATGTGGTGTGGTGTGGTGTGGTGTGAGAAGTTGCCCTGCATCTACCACAACAACATGGCTGCGTGGCCTTCTTTCTGTTTTAGCAGTCATGGATGCCTTCAAATCAATGGTCCACACCCAACCCAAGGTAGTGAGTGGTCGGCAGTTCCACTTATCCTTTAGCAAGGGAAACCGACATCAACATGCCCTAAATCTAAGGCACTCATAGATTAATCTGTCTTATTTAGCCGTGGCCACAAATACCAAGATTAGACTACTGCTTAGTATCTGTTTTAAAGCTTTCAAAAAAATACTTGCTTTAAGTGGCAAAAACCGCTTAAGGTTTGGCGTTTATCTAAGGCACCCATAGATTAATTTGTCTTTCTCTCCTGTATTGCTAGGTTACTATATTGGTGGCACAATTTCTTAATAAAGATCGGATTTATAAAAAAAATTGCTTAATTCCTTTCTTTAATGAATGTGTTCTTAATGAATGTGTTCTTATTTAAAGACTTAACGTACCAATTGGAGGTGTGTTAACTCTGACATTAATCATCCGAAAATAATATAAAAATATCATGTATATTGAGACAGATTTTTATATCGGATCAGCAAGTAATAATTAGTCTGTGTTTAGAAACATAGGTGATACACACTTTATAACAGGTTAATCTTTTAAGAGAAGGTAATGATTCCCAGCAATATATCTCAAGAAGAAAGTTGGCAATTTGATTTGAATCCAAAAGGAATATTCTCTTTTGATTCTAGGAACTAACTCATTCTCATAATTAGTGATTAGCATACACGCTAGTTGAATAAACTTTTTTTTTATAAATCATTTTATTTACTTTTACTGGAAATCAAACGTGTAACACTTTAGTATTAGAGACGATTTTACTACTAATGAGCTATAAGCATTGGTTGCTAATTGAATAAGCTAACTAACTATATGCATGTAACCAAAAGTTCTAAAGTTTATATAACAACATTGATAAGCTTCTCGCTAGGATAGTCTGGTTATATTCTTTTGAATAATTTATCGATTTGACAAGGTAATGTATCGAATATATATAGAGAGAGAGATTCTGTCAAAATATATATAGAGAGAGAGAGATCACTATGACTAAGAAGCTTACAAGAGGGAGACAAAAGAATGAATACCCTATATCGACGTTCATTTACTCGGCCAAGGATAGAGCAAACTAAAGTTGAGTGGTGTTTCTCTCTGAAAGGGCCAAACTCGCATCGTGGTCCATTAGTACCAGAGCCAGATTATTGGGTCAGAAGTTTGGTTATATAGCACCATAAATTGGTTTGGTTTTTTGACCACTTAACAGTTATGATCAACAATATGTACCAACTTGTCTACTGTTGGTGTCACACGCAGCAAACTAATAATCAAACGAATAGAAAATTAATAAGTGGTTCAAGTTATTAACCTCGGCAAGCGCAACGGAAATTATAAATGGAAGCAAAAGCAAATCTAGTTGTATGCTAGCCTCGCATGTAAATCATTTTTGTTGATTAACGACGGAAATCACATGAACTAGTTTCACCTTCTCTGTGTCACAAAAGATCCTTATAGATGTAGGAATCACAAGTGGGTGAAGGATAACGAAACTCCCTCTCTTCCTCTAAGGAGGTCGACGGTCTCCAGTCTTTTCGTGTTGGTGGCATGGAGGCTTCAACCCTAATTAGAGTTGTGTTAATTATTTATAGCTGACACATGTGGATTTCTCTACACATTTATATGTAAAGTCCAACTTTATCACTTACTCAACTAGAGTTTGACCTAATTGCGTTGGATCCATGAGAAAAAAAACTAAATCTTGACCGAACCGGACTAGAACTAATTGGGCGGATCGCCTTTCTCTAACATTCACAAGCACTTCTGCACCCACCATATGATAATGACAATTGCTCAGATGGCTAGGCTTATGGTTGCTTCACATGGTGCTTGCTGACATGATGATCAGTTATACATTCCTCAAAACTCTTCCCAAAAGTTTTTTAAAACCATAAATAGTACCAACATGATCTTGCGAACAAGATTGTTAATCTTTGTTTTTGTTTGTGTGTTTGTTCCCAAAAATAGAACATTATTGCTTTTTTTTCTTGGAAATCCTAGATTGTGATCTTCTTTATCTCAGCCAGAGTTTTTCATATATATATATATATATATATATATATCATTTTATGATCACCATATATTTTTTATAAACTCCAAAATAAGACCAATATTAATAATGTCTAATATTTGCTATATATATATACACCATTGATGAACCCATTCATTGCAAGAAGTGTCACCTTCGATGCCTATATATATATATATATATAAACAACAATTTTGGTTACAAATTACAAGGTTCATATACAATTGGCGGTTGTTGTTGTTTCTTCTTGTAATACCTAGTGGTCTCAATTTCTATAATCTATATATATCTCCATGTGAAGACAAGGTTGTATACGTAGGTTTTAGTGGAAGTAAATTTGGATATTAAACAAAAAAAAAAAAAGAAAATGCAATGCCATTATCAACATTGTAGTTAATGCCATAATGCCAATTGAGTGTTGAGAGGACGCAATGGTTAACGTACGATATAAATATATTATATTCTAAAAATTTATAATTGAAGGATAATTGCCTATTTTCAGTAATGATTTTGTCCGTCTAATAAGAAGGCAATATGTATGAGCTAAGTAAAACAGGATATGATTTTGCATGCATGCTTTTCAAGATAAATGCAATTCCACTTATAATTGTCTCCATCTCTAAAAATCATCCCAAACATGTGGCTGCTTATAACAAAAATTTGAAGTAGAGCACTTTAATTATCAATTATATGTCTTTAATATATTTTGTTACATGACCTATACGGAAAATGCGAAGTGACTCTTTCTTTTTATCTATGAATTTTAGTAATGATATGCGTCATGCGGGTGATAGGGATGGGATATCCGTAGGGTTTTTGGTGGGTATGCAATAGCAGTGTCTTCGGTGTGTGTTTTTTAGAAAATTGAGCTACAAGAAGCTTTGAAATAAGATCCAGAAAACTTATTTCAATGGTTAAATCAGTAAGGTTTCGGAGTTTGTGATAAAAAGAGTAGAAATTAATATCAATGAGCTTGTAACTCATTGGTATAGTTAACTCCAGTGTCATAGAGTTGTAGATTCGTTTCTTTATAAGAACAATTAAAATGACTTAAAAAGAACTAGAAATTAATTATCTTTTGCATGATTTTGAAAGCTAGATATTAGAACTCAGTAGGGTATAACCAAACCTTTATGAAGAACAAGGAAATAAAGATTTTTAGTTATTTAAGACTGTTTTATGATTATATAATATAGGAAATTACTTAGTATTTTATTAAGATTTATTATTTAGAATGAGATTATAATTCTAGTAGCATTTCTATTTCTCATAGGATTTATGTTAATTAGGATTACATTATTTTTTTATTAGGACTTTATTATGAACTCCTTCAAATAAGAGCCTTTTTATTTCTCAATTAAGTTTTGATAATTTAGTTTAGTAGGAGAATATAGGAGTAGTCTACGCATTCTTATATTGTTCTATATTACATTTGTCGAGTTGCTATTAAACAAGCATGAATCGTAAGTGCTTGCATGATTTATTAGTAAGAGGTAATTAGTCTACTATCTTAGATTGTTCAAAATCTTTTGCAGTGCGCAAGCATGATTTATTATTAAGAGGTAATTAGTCTACATGCTTATATTGTTCAAAAAAAATTACAATAGTTAGGTTATCTGTCTTGTTAATAAAATATTAACAATTTTCTCTCTCTTTTTTCTAGGATCTGAATCTCTGAACTCTTAACAGACAGTCCACTCATCACCAATATGCTTGTGGGAGGTTAAAGATGTTGTCCCATGGCTTAGGCCCGAGTCCATTATGCGGATTGTCATTGCAAATGTGTTTAGTCTATTAGTACAGTCATCCGCCATTGAAAGGCCAAGGAGAACGATGCAATAACTTTATTGTTGGTTGATTGCAGGGTCCGAATAAACTCAAAGAGATGTTATCTCCTTTATTAATCATGGATTGCATTGACATAATTCAGGAAACACACACACACTAATCTACCATTTCATTGCCACCAAAAAGATATCACTAATGTTTTCCCACAAGTACCAAGTTGTTTGCACGCTCAAATTGGAAACAAGAATGAGGCTCATGTTCTGACAGCGCCAATGTATGTAGAAATCTCATTAGGTAAGAACTCACCTCCACCTCTGTAAGTGCCTCCGGTTCACCCAGCAAACTTTAATGTCATGAAGCCATTTTTGTACGTGATGACCTGTAACTAGCCCAGCCTTCCGTAGACTCCATAGCTCTTGCCAACGTTGCCATGACTCATCAACGCCAGAATGATACCATTTCAGTTAGCGCTTCTGTGCCTAAAGTGAGAGTGCGGTTGCAGGTGTGTTTAGACAGCAACCAAAAGTTGTGATCATTGGTACTTACAAAAGATTTTGAACCACTTTGGTTATTTTGTGTTGGCATAACCAAATCAATCAATCGTTGCCGGGAGTGCATTAGTGGAGCCGTATCATTCATCATTCCAAGTGTTGAATTTGTATGCGAAAATGGTGAATAATATTACCACGTGAAAAGAAGGAAACAAAGTGTAGTATGTACCATGCATGATAGTACGAGTTAATAGATCAAGTAGAAGTACAATAGAGGCCATTTCAGACGCATCTTTCACGAGCATACCATTAGAGCAACTTTTGTTCATTCCTTTACATTAGATTAGCACAGTCTGGTTGAAGATATATTATGCTGAATAGGGATCTGATTTGATGAGACCAACTTCAAGAAAACCGGTTCAAGAAGCAAACATTGGCACGTTGTGATCGAGAAAAAAGGTCTTACAGTGCCTGTGCCAATTTCGTGATATGAATGCCACAAACACCTGGAAGAGCACTGGAAAGGAATATGTGAAGATCTATTGCTATGACAACTGACAATAAAATTGGTCCCATAATACATTTATAATGTTAACGTCCAATCACTAATTTCAAAGTGTCATTTCCCAAAACCAAAAATTTAGTGGTCAATACACGATCATTAGTTCCTATTTCCCCCTTTCTTGCTTCTTTTCAATGTCTAAATCCTACCTGCTCGTCTCGTCACTGGCACCCATTTGCATTAATTCCCATCCAACATGGAGTGCCTGTTTGGATTTCAAGGGAAATTCAAAAGCTCTCCTGACATGCAACTAGGAATCGGCGTATCTGAGGGCAGTACTACGCAAGAATTCACCAGAATAATTGCTATGACATGATTTCTTAACAGTTAATGCTTCTCTATAACGTTGGTAAAAAAAAATGCTTCTCTATAACATTAGGCTTATAGAGAACCTTCTAGACTGCCTAATTGTACATGTAGATGCCAATTAATTAAGCGAAAGTGATAATTTTGAGATGTTCAGTTAGCAATTGAACAACGACAACGCTGTAATAATAATAGCTTCAACAAGACAAAATAAAGAATCTACATCAACACCTCAAAGAAACAATGTCACAACGGATTAACACACCCGGGAAGATGGTTATGCTTTGGCTTTTCCAGCTTGAAGAGATTGAATCCTCTGTTGTAATTTTAAGAGCTACAGCACAACAAAATTATTCAAATAACTAAATGATTGAATGAAATATGGGATCAGAAGATAAAGTAAATGAA
>CAODLS013962923.1:0-13343 GCA_948243855.1 Flueggea neowawraea
ATGATACAAGGTAGCAACACAAGCTGGAGATCAGCACCAATCATCCATGGACTACAAAAGAAGAGTCACCAATTCTTTTTGTTGTTTTTCCATATCCTACATTTGTTTCTTTACACAATATATATGTTTTCATAAATACAAGAAAGAAAATTTCATTCCTTTCCTTACCGAATCGTTATTTTTCACCATAAAAAAACACAATCTTTTCATTCATGATGATTAGCTCTTCCGAGAGAATCAAGCCCTTCGGTCCGGCTATGAACTATTCTATGAAAAACTTCTCTAACTTGTCTCTAATGGGTCTAATCCCTCCTTAAACCCATCACAAACGCCTCTCAATTCCACCACTCTTAACCTAACTTCCTTCTCCTTCTCCTCCGACAATGGGAACTGAACTGAATCGGCCAGACCAGTGGTCACTCGCGCGCACTTATCCATCATATAAATCTCCTTCAACAAGCCACTCGCATTCCTTCTATTCTTCTTCCTCGACTCCTCCAATACCCTCTCGAAGACCGCCATCATCGGCGCAGCCCACGGGAAGTGCCTAGGAATCGAGAAATGCACTTGCAAACCCCTATCCTGGCAAGGAATCGCAGCCACCAAAACCCACATAACAAACAACAGAATTGAACTCATCGTGAAAACGGCAACGGCAATCCCATTCGTAGCAACAATATCATTCGTTTTCGGCGGGACAAGATTATTCGCAATAGCCTGCAGCTGCCTGGCAGCAGACCAAGACTGCGAAACGCTCCAAGACAAGGACCGGAAATGGCCGAGGGACCGGTGATGGTGGACCTGCTCCTTCTGACGGCCGAACGACCTGTTCCGGTGAGCTAAAGAGGCTGTGGACTCCTTCTCGTCAAGCATTGAAATGGAGAGATCAATCAAGGCCTTCTTTGCGAGGTGAAATTGCCCTTCGCCCATGAATTTATTACTGTTATCGTCCAAAGAGCAAAACACAATTTCTGTTAGCTTCTTCCGCTCCCTGATCTGCTCAATCCCGTCGCGAATTGCATTGCAAACATCGAGAGCTTTCACGCTCCGTTCGAAGAAATCCTGAATCATCCGATCCAACGGCGGACGATAGACTAGGTCTCTGTTATTGAAGAGGATTTTACGGAACTCTTCTTGGCAGGAGAGGAAGGAATCGAGAATTTAGGGAGAGAAAGCAACTCGTCGGAGGATAGATCGGAGAATCGATTGGTGACATGCCTTTGGAACGATTCAAGTTCGAGTTCGAGGCAGGAGAGGTCGGGAGTGGAGTCCATGGAGTGAACTTGGTCGCGGCGGAGGCTGAGGATGGAACGATCGAACGTCGCCGTAGAGGAGCCTTGGTAGTCGGTGGCTGGTATTATCACATGAACGGAGGAGAGAAAGAAAAATTCGGCGTGTTAGGCTGGATAGTCCGACCCGAATTGGAAACCCTAGAATCGAATTGGGGACGAACGAGGGGGGAAGGACGGGCTTGTAATGGGGGGATTTAGGCCGCGTTTCGTGGTGGCTGGTGGGAGTGCGAATTGGTCTTTGATTTTTTTACCCTTTTTTAGAGTTCTACCATATCGATTATTTCTTTTCATTTCTAATATATTATTTTTACAAATTAAATATAACAATACCATTTTTTTCTTTAAACATAATTAAAATTGCTCTTTAGTATCGCGCTAACTAGTAAATATTTTATTGATATATTGAAATTAGTTAAAAAATAAATAAAATATTACAAAACTAAATAAAAAAATCTCCATATAATTAAAATATATACTGCTTAGAATTAAGTAGCACAATCAATAAATAGAATTTAATTTTAAGATTTGAGATGGGTTTTTTTCTTTTTAATAATTTTACAAATTTTATAGTGACTGTTTAAGATAAATTTAATAAAAAAATAGAGAAAATATTTTTTTATATATATATATATTTTATGCAAAATAAATCACTCAATACAATGATGGTGAGTTTTGAGGACTATAAATATACTTTTTTTCGATAAAAGGATAAGTAGGGACGATCGGTAAGTGATATATTCTTATTGGGCGTAATCATGCAGGTTTTAAATCTGAAGGTATTTTTTCCACTACGAAATATTTCCGAGAGCCATAGCTCACTAAGAACAAATGGATTGGACCTGAACAAACCAGTACTAGTGCAAAGCGGATCTGAGCTAGTAACCAATCCAAAACTAGGTTTACGCCGCTCCCTCAGAGACTTGAATCCACGCTGCGTATTAAGATCATTGCTCTCAACTACTCGACCACCACTAAGAGGTAATGTAATTTTCTTTTTTATCAAAAAATAATATTAATAGGTTAAAAATATTATTAATTGAGGTAATAATTTGTGTTTTTAACTACAAATACGCGGGCAACACACGTCACACGCAGGGGACACGCTGAGCGTTGTTACTGGTAACAGAAGCTTTTATCCTTTTTCACTTGGGTTGTTTTGATTAAATGTGTGGTGTGTACGGATGAAAGGAGAACTGTCGGATGAGAATAAAGTGTCGTTTTCTACACCGAAGCAAAGTGGGGTCGGGTTCACCTAGAGTTACGTGGCCGTGATTGAGAGAGAGGTGAAGGAGGTGAGGTGATGGGTGCCACGTGGTGGGATTGGGTGGCACTTGAGAGACGGTCACAGTCGGAGCGGAGAGTACACGTGGAGGGCACAGCTGGGTCTTGGTTGGCGCGTAAATTGGAGAGGGACTTGGTCTCTCTCTCTCAAGTGCCACTAAACTATGAGTCTTCGCTTTAAGAATGTTCCATTTTTTTGTAAGGAATAAGTATGAGAATACAACAATTATCTATTTTTTTACATTAATCTTAAATATTTTTTTATTATATATAGGTATTAAAAATTATGGGTTATTAATTCAACTTTAGCTTATTATAAATGCATATTGTTATGCAAAAAACACGAAAATTAAATTAGTGCGTATTCTTTTTCATAAAACGTCCAAAATGTTATTTCCCTTTCATCCTTTTATTGAAAAAATGAAAATATAAAATTGATAGAACACATAAAGCGAAAAGGCTATTTAATTTTAGAAATGAAAATTCTTACCCAAAAATCATAAAAATAATATTTGTCACGACCCATTGCGAGTCCGTCTGTAGGAGCCCGACCCATCTCGCACAAGCATCAGAGATTAGAACATATTGCCCAAACGATCATATTAATAAAACATTTGTCAAAATATTTAATCATCGAAAACATAGTAAACCAAATATATATAAATAAATATATATCAAAAGATATAAATGCGAAAAACAGCGGAACATAATCCAAAAGCCAAAATGGCAACCCGGTAACCCAACTACATCCCGATGCAGAGCTCTACAAAACAAAAGACGAGCTCGAACAAAAGGACATCACTAACCAAAAGATACCTCATTAGAGTCTGGATGCTGACAATTGTCAAAAACAAAATATGTGAACCTGCTCAATAGGAATTACCTAAATAGAGAAACAAAAGGGGTCAGGGCCCAGTGAGAAAGAACATTTTATATCACATCATACATGTCTCACAAAAACTGTTTTGAAAATAGTTCAAAACTACACATGCAGATATAGTTTAACATACATATATATACACACACACACTATACATATGTAGTAGCTTTTCAGAAATCCTTTCGCAAAAAGGTTCGCATATAAGGCAATCATAAACACAAAGGCATATAAAACGATTTTCATTTTCAGAGTCAAAATACATATACAGATATATGAGACCAAAGCAGAAGGCGTGCACGTGGCACCAATAACAGAGTATGTGGGCTCCGTCACAATTCATATCAAATCATGTGCGCGATCAGGACTGTCATAACCCATTCTTGGGATCGTGACCGGCGTACGAGGTGAACCGTATATGGGAGGCCGACCCCTCTAGCACAAGCCTCAAAGATACAGAAACTATAAGCCCATATATTTAAATCATTTTAATAAAACCTTTTTTGAGAAAATCATATATATATGATTATAAAATATATCAAAAATCAATACAAGCGATAAATCGCAAATCCAATACCCCCAAAATAAAATCTCAAAATAGCAGACTCCAAAACTCAACAGTATCTCATTGTAGAGCTCTAAAACAATGAAGTAACCCGGCCAAAAGGGCGCTACTAACAAAAAATATCGGGTCTCACTTGGCGAAGATACCAAAAGTTGCCGAGTCGAATCAACCTATAAAATGGAAACAAGGCAACACATAAAAACAAAGAGGGTCAAACCCAGTGAGTGAGAGAATACTCTAGATTCCCCCATACGTGCCTCACAAATACTAGTTTGAAAACCATTGAAAAAGTACTACATGCACGTATATGACAAGATGTATATATATATGTATACACACTACATACATAGTATAGTTTCAAAAACACATTTCGCAAACGTTTACACCCAAGGCAACCACATGCGCATTGGCAAAAACGATACTACTAGTATCATAGTCAAAAACAATATATATGTATTATGGGACTAGTAACAATCGTGGTGTGAACTGTGTTACTCAACCACTTCAATAATGATTGTAGACTCTTCCACTAATCCGGTAACAAATCATATGCTAGGTCAGGGCACATGACTACTGAAAATCCTGATAGCTAGGCACATGGCTACTAAAGGCTACGTACCCAGTAGAAAATGTGTCCTACAATCAAAAACCATTATCTCAAAAACAGTACATGCATTCAGCATCAAACAACAATAGAAAACATATATATAATATATATATATATGTAATTCTTTTAGAAAACAATAGTGAATATTTATTCACATAAATTCAATTATTTAATTAAACAATCCTTAGATTAGTCGGTTTCAAGTATGTGTTATACACATCAAAAACTATAACAGTTTTAAGATACAACCTATGTGTCTGAAGGTGTCATCCACTCACATGGATGTCCAAGCTCTAGAATCCGGTATCACTGTCAGGTAGCTAATCCCGCTGATACGGGCAAGAAGCTGAAACAACACATAAGAAACAATAACGAATCAGAAACAATGATATATGAGACACTAGTATTGTGGTTGTACCAAAATGCGTGCACATGCATATGCAACCCTCAAAGCAGTCAAAATCTCCAAATTAGTCCTCAGACTCTCCGAATTCACCAATTACAAAATGTCACAATTTAGTCCATCAGAACCATTGTTTACTCGAGTTAGTCAGAGACTAACTCAAGTTATATGTGGTCTGGTTTACTCGAGTTAGCCAATGAATAATTCAAGTAAATCATGGCTTATTTTACTCGAGTTAACACAAACATAACTCGAGTAAAGCTAAGCCTATCTTCCTCGAGTTAGCCAAAATGATTGCTTGAGTAAGTCACTTACCCAGATCGCCTAGTTCGACCAAACACTCAATGTAACCGATAAAAATTACTCCCAATCACATACATTAACTCCAATCAACCTCCTGAGTACGAATCTATACTAAACTCCAACAATACAACTCGGAATCTCTCGAAATCATCCAAAACTGAATTGATTCAAACTCATTTAAACCCAAAACCCTAATATGCATAATCTTGTAGAAAACATGAGGAAATAAAGGATTAGAGACACAATTTTACCTCAAGAAACCCAAACAAAGTGTGGATGAACAACTTGAGAGAGTTTGAGAACGTCTGAGAGAAGTGATTTGGAAGAAATGACAGATTTTGGTCTGTTGGGGTCTCTAAAAGACGAAGAACACTGAAACGCGTCATTCCACTTGAACATATAACTCGAGTTACACAATGGTTAACTCGAGTTATATGGGTCTCGTCTAACTCGAGTTACAATTCTGGCTAACTCGAGTTGTATAGGGGTCACACAACTCAAATTACATCTTACATTAACTCGAGTTATCCACCCTCAAGACTCGATATTCCCAAGGTTCTACAACACCAATACCACATTTGCTCATCCTCATAGAGCATCAACGATCATCAATCGAAACTCCAATCACTATGGGAACATAGCTGGAACGGGCGAAATATTACAAGGACACATGACTATCAACAACCCTAATAGCTGGGTTTTATCAAAGTGTTGGTATACCAAAGGTCACGTTTTACCCCGTAACAATAAGTGTCCCATATCAGAAAACAAAAGTATACTAATATATAGTATCAAAGCAGAGTATAAGTAGAAGCATCAAAATCAGAGAGGAGATATATAATACATATATATCAATTTCAAAGCAGAATATTGATTAATACACATAATCAGTTTATCATTAGCAAATTCTTAGATTAATCAAATTTCAGATTATGTGCTATACACAACAGAAAACATATATAGTTAGAGACACAACATATGTATTTGAAGCTATTATTCACTCACCTAGTAGTCCAAGTGCAAAAAACCAGTCATGCCCTACTCGTCGGTGGCTGGTCTCTCGGGCACGAACAAGAAGCTGAACAAAACAAATATATATCAACGGATATATCAGAGTCAAATCAAAATGCGGTACTATGGTAAAACTAGATGCATGATGTGCAAATACATATGCAGACTCTCGAAAGATCCCAAATTATCCATATCAAATGATAATCTATCACTTTGGATCCAAAATACAGAATCTACGTAAAATTATAGTTTAGTCCTCGACTAGTGTAAAATTATGTTCTAGTCCACAGGACTTAGCAAATTACAAAATTGTCCTCAGACTATACTAGGATAGCCAACTGACTTTTCCAAAAAGTTAAAATCCCTAAATAAGTCTCTGAACTCTCAGAAATTGACAAAATGCAAAATTACAGCTTTTGTCCCTCAAAACCTTGGCTCACTCGAGTAAACCCATGGCTAACTCGAGTAACAACCTTGCTCACTCAAGTAAGTCATGGTCTTACTCGAGTGAAGCATATCCTGTCTTACTCGAGTAACAATAAGTCTTATTCGAGTAATAATAAGTCTTACTCGAGTAAGACACTGCCCAGAATTCTCCAAATCGACCAACTCGTGATTCAACCGAGAAAAATCATTCTCAAACACCCGCATTATCTATAAACAACCTCCAAAGTATTAATCTATACTCCAATCCAACAAAACAACTCGGAATCACCCAAAATCAAAACAACCCGAAGGGATTCAAACCCATTTATGAACCATTTCAATTATAATGATTTCAAGCTAAGCCTAGTTGTTTCTAGACTCCCAAAGTCCAGATTTTACAATCCCCAACACTCTTTCTACCAGAAACATCCCAAATCAACCCAAATTCAAAACCCTAGTTCATCCTGTCATTCCCCAAAATGCCCAACAAATTCATTCATTGAATGATAAAAATGGAAGCAATAGAAGTGAGAGAAGAGTGTTCTTACCTTAGAGAATCGATTGGAGACAAGGAGAAGCAATGGAAAATGAAGAGAGATTAATCACAGACTGTTTGGAGGATTAAATGATGAAGAGAAGTCATGTGGGGTATTAAATAAACCTAGACATCAAAACACACCGTTTTGCCAAATGTCTGAGTTATTTCAGGACTTACTCGAGTAACTCAGGGTCTTACTCGAGTAAGTCTAGCTTCAAAGAGGATTCTAACACCAATCTTAATTAATTATTATGAAAACAAAAATGGAGTTATGAGTGATTTGAAAAGTTTAGCCATAGCTAGCTGTGTGATGATCAGTGTTCTTCCAGGCTCCAGCTATAACATTTGAATTATTATTTGAAAATATCTAAAATTAAATGGTTTCAATTAATTTCCTTTTGGTTTGTAATTAAGAAGATTCATACACAAAGGAATAAAAACATATCGCTCATGCTTCCAATTCCATCCCACTATTTTTTTTAAAAAATTACGTTGAAATAACTCATTTGTTATTTATTTACAAAGAAAAAAAAAAGGATAACATCGTTGTTATATTAAATAAATAATTATATATATAATGCATTAAAAATTTTCCTTATTTTAACAAATACTTTTCATAGTTAAGTTAGAAAACAAAATTGTTCGGAAAGCATACTAATGACCACAAATTGTATCGTTTTAGTGAATTTAATTATAAAATTTTAGAGATATTGGTTAATCAATGATAAATTAGTGCTTTTGTAAATAACAGAACCATTTTTTAGCAGTAGAGCACTAAATCCAAGATCCATGAAGGGAGTCATATTGCCATTGAAAACCAGCACATATCTTTTTTTTTTCCTAATAATTGGAGAAAAAGTGCACGATATATAAATTAATTCAGAATGACAATTGGTCACAACTTACATTTCAAAATTCATGATCGCCTTTTAAAAGTCACCATCTAATAATTTCAAGGTCAAATGATAGTTTTTTTAATAATTTATGGTTACTTTTCATACATATAATTTGAAATTGTACCATGGGTTATTTTATAAAATTTCAGTTTAAAATTTTTAGGTTAATTTCAAATCAAATTAGGAGGTCTTGACCATGTAGATAGAAATATATTGGTGTTGGAGCCGTCTTTAATCGAATGTGCAATTTTTAATATGAGCCAATATTACGAAAAAATCTTTCAATTTAAATGTGCAAAGTTAATACAGATATCATTATCGGTGTTTTAACAATTTAAAATTAATTCTATTCGAAATTTAATTACAGTTAATGCTCCTCCCCTCACCGGAAGTGTGTTTAATGATAATCAAACTTGATAACCTATCCCACAAATTAAGTTTGCACGAGGCACAAGCAATGGCTTGGTTTCTTTCATATTTTGTTGGAGTATTTCGTGGTGGTTATGAAATTGAAGTGTTAGTTGTGGGTTGGGGAGAGAGACACTTTAACACTCATTAATGACTTCCAACGACAGAGTGCCACGGCGGCGCCGTCGTGCATGCATCACTATCTTCTCTAAAACAACAAATTAAATTGAAGATAATACATCTATAAATGTTAGCCGCAAAAAATATAGTCGAAAGCTCAAATAAACCAGAATCTCGGTTGACATTATTCGAGTGAAGGTGCAGCATCCCGAGATTACTGCCCGAGTGTGCCGTATTGTTTGCCACTCAAAATAAAACAGATCAAGGTCCGAGGCAATAAACAGATTATGACAACTCCCGAGGGCTGGTCGAGTGGTTGAGAGCGCTGATTTTAGTATGCGACGCTGGTTAGAGCCTCTTAGGGAGCGACGGTCCAGTTGCTAGCTCGGGCCCATATTGCACTAGTGCTGGGTTGTTCAGGTAAAATCCGCTTGTTCTCGGTGAGGTGTTACGATGACCTCACTCATCACGAGCCCAAATCCGTGTCCGGGTGTCAGCTATGACTCTTGAGAACATTCCGTAACTGGTAGAATACCTTCGGGTTTAAAGCCTGTATAATCACGCCCAACAGAAGTATGCCACCTACGGGTCGTCTCCGTCTCCCCTTTTCATTGATAAAAAAAAACAGATTATGACAACCTGTAGTCCACTACATGATGAATGCATTCAATGTCAAATAAGGAAGTTATGAAGGCCATTGATTGTGGTTTGATATATTTGGCACAATTACTTACGTGTAAACGTGTCCATTTGCATGACACAGTGCAGTTACATATGCTAAACTACTGGGAAGATGGAAAAGTGGTTACTCAAGATGTGGGATAGCTGTTGCAATAAAAGTGGAGATCATGGGAAAGAAAGTTACTGCAAAGGCTATAAAAGAAAGGATTGACAACAAGAGAAGGACCCAACATCAACAACTTCAATTATTACTTGTCTTTTATCTTGATTGTCATTTCCTTTTCAACCTTAGTATAACTTTTATTTCTAGCCTTAATACAATCTTTTAATTCAGTCCTTAATCTAGCCATTAGTTTCCTTACCTTTATTTCTTGTCATATGTGTGTGTTGCAGTTTCCAATTCTTTTTTATTAAAATAATGTTGAGTTTTTGTAATATAAACATCAAATTTAATGTATATATTATTTGAGTATATATATTAATATCCAAAGAAAAATTCATAAATATTTCTCGCTTGATAAGTTAATAACAAAACATCCTCACGTGTGGATTTGATTGTAATTTGATCAATTTAAAAAATGCACGAATAATAAAATTTACAAATATTTGAAGAACGTGTAGAACGCTATATTTTAAGCGTTTTTTTCTGGTTGATTGAATAATACTTGCAAATTAGTAATTCACATAAGCCAAGGATGAAGATTGATTAGCTTAAAAATTGATTATTAAAAACAAATCATTATTGAATTTTTAAGATAATATATAACAAAAAAAACTTTTCTAAAGATAATTATGATATATTAAATATACAATATATTCAGAGATTAATGTTCCTGTGCTGCCTCAAATGTTGATGATGATCTAGCTACTTAAGCACATCTTGATGCATTCATTTTAATGTTATCAATGAGTAATGATCATAACAATTAATATATCCATACACAAAATAACACTTTCTTTTTATTTTTTTTACTCCAATATGTTATTAACTATCTTATTTTTTTATTCAATAAATTTAATAAGAACGTAATTTTTTTCTTATAAAATTTTATTTCTTGATCCAAAAATTTTTGGATGTATAAAAGAACATGAAAATGGTCACATTAATGACGACCGATTGAGTAAGCACACGGTATCTTCAAACGCAATAACGTTGATCAGTTTTAATTTAATTTTACCAATTTATATATAAATTGCCTTGAATTAAGACCTCAATTATTTACATAAATAAAAAGAGAGTTGGAGTAGAATTTTTCTTTGACCAATGACCACTTGGAAAATTTGACTAAAATAAAATACAAATGAGTGGGCCTCATTTTGCTTCTAGAAATATTCCATCAAATTTATTAACTATATATAAATATTTTTTTATGAATTTATGTAATAAGTGCCACAACTATGTCAAGATGGCTACTTGCTTGGGCATTTATGGGTGAGCTTTTATTGTCCTTTCTAAATTATATATGCACATAGCTATAAGTGGACATATCATAGTCAACCTTACAACTACAAGTAGTGATCACTATAATGTTAAAAAAAATGCATGCACATATTATGAGATAATTTTTGAATTATACAAATTGTCCAATATAACATGATAAATATAAAATTAAACAAAAAAAAATTAGACTCTGCTTATGAAATAAAAAAAATATTAGATAAAATATCTTCCTTCTTACAATGTGGGAATTGTTAAAAGCTCAAAATAGACGGATTTTCTTTGCTACTCTTACTTGTGGAATTGAATTAGTACATAAATACATTATAGTTAAGTAGTGTTTTAATTGAAATGTATAGATCCCACCTTTTCCTATAGGTGGAATGCTAGTGTAGTTTGTGTGTGTATGAGTTTGTCTCACATAGGAAATAAACAAACTTATCTTATGGCTTATTTGTTGGCATTCATTCAATCTTTTAAATTGAGTTGAAGAGGAATATTGAGTTGAATTTTAAATACATTATTTAAAGTCAAAGAATGACACTTGGGTATTAAAGAAAATAAAAGTGGAGCCCAAACTGAAATTAAACTTTTGCTTTATTTTTTCAGTCCCGATTTTCTAGAAGTTCTTTCAGTTATGCCCCAAGCGTCATGATTTTTCATTTTATAACTGTTCAATCCTTTTCGTTTCTTTCCTTGCCATTTTGTCCTCTATATTAAGAAGTTCTCAAATAGTAATTTGTTGCTTGCAATCAACAGATTAAGAAGCTTTGTTGTATTCTGAAAGTGTATTTACGGATACCTAATTGCATCAATAATGGGGCAAATAAACACTTAAAAAATAGTATTTATACACGTCTCAAAGCCTTTGAAGAGATCCTCAAACCAATTTTCCTAACAGGGAATGACGTATATTTCGAACAAGTTTTCTTCTCCTACTTTGATATTGTAATCTTGATTGTACAAAAAAAATCTTGGGTGTAGAGTTTCTCTTTCTTCTTCTAAGTCACTGTTTTGGCAGCTTGGTTATTAATAAATATTTGATTTATAAAAAAAAAATATTCTTCCTCCTTCATATATATGTAAAGTCCTCATAGCAATTTGATTACTTTAAAGTTCATTAGTATAATCAACTATTAAGCTCTTTTGGAAAATTGTTAAAAGTCTACTGAATAAACAATTTAGTTTTTTTTTTTATAGAAAAAAGGGAAGTTGGATGTGACCAGTAGTAGCATACCCCTGTTGGGCGTGACTATGCAGACAATACTCCATGTTGCTGGTCGAGTCTCATCACCGCAACACCTCGTCAAGAACTAACAGACAAGGGGGATCAACCGAGCTCTAATGCGTGACATTAATGAGTTTTTTTATGACGAGGAACCACCGATCCAGCTGTCGTTCGGGCTACACACTGGGTCAGGTAAACCCCAGGAAAGCTAGCTTCGTCCCGTCCCAGCCCAACCAAGGGGCTACCCGCACATTTCGGGTTTATCAGTCGGGTCAGCACGCATGCCTCCAAGTCCGCTTTGTGGAAAGAAGCGTAATTCAATGCGGTCCATAGGCTAAACATGTAATATCCCATCCCTTTATGACATAGCTTCTATGGTATTCTGACTAGTCCCGATTTGTTTCGTTGGATTGCAATCCTAACGATTGGTGTTTGAGGTATTGATCTAGTGTTTGAGGATATTTATTGATGATAATTTTGTAAGGTTGATGTTGTTTAGCCTCGAGAAGGACCCGACACGTGTTTGGAAGTGAGGAATGCCAAGTATGGAAGCTGGAAAGTCGATGACGTACGTTAGGGTTTCTCAAGACGTACGTTATCTGGGTTTTTCATGATCAACATGATCAACGTACGTTAGCATTTCAAGATGTACGTTGTGTTGGTGCAAGACGTACGTGGTGACTTGAATTTCATATTTGCAGCCACTGGAACCATAACAACGTACGTTGCATCTTTGGAGACGTACGTTGGCACCTTGAAACGTACTTTGTGACTTTGTAAGATGTACATTGCTTTGTTAATTTCTAAAACGGTGTGTTTTAATCTGTAGCTTATTTTTAAACCCAAACCCGACCCTTTTGTGCTCATTTGCGCAGTTTCTCACCAAAACTCACTCCCAATTCGTCTCTGACCGCCTCTCATTGTTTCCTTTCGATCCATTGAGGTAAGAACATGCCTTTAATCATTGGTTTTCTTCCATTTTCGCATTAAATCATATTTTTGATTCATGGGTTTGATGGGTGTCGATTTTGAACTTTTGGAGCAAATGTGGTTGATTTCTGTTCTATTGAGGGTTGATCTAAGTTAGAGATTGATGGATTATAGTTAGAAGAACATGTATTACGCTTGGAATCGAAGTTTTGATGAAGTTCACGAATAAGCTAGGGTTTTGACCGAATTTGTGAAGAAACTTGATGATTTTATGTTTGTTTGGTGAAACCAATTATAGATTCATGTTTAGGAGGTCGATTATAGTCAATGTGGATGGTT